>ML799591.1:168611-180737 GCA_009831015.1 Picea engelmannii
GGGGGGGGGGGGGGTCCGGAATCTAGGACGCATCTCTCCAACGGCTAAGATCATAGTGCCCGGATCAGCGGCGCACAGGCAATCCAGACATCCTCTGTTGTTCTGCGTTTAATCAACGTGGGGCCCCCTTTCTTGTCGTATTATCTTGTCAACTTTTCCCCACTTGTCTGTGCGACGAGACTCGCTCCCTTTAGCTCTCCCTCATCCTCCGAAATTTATCCATCGCCCCTCTTCTGGTTCGTGTGGTCCCTTCCCCATCTCATCATCTACTCACCACCTGCCATGCGTCCTGCTTCCTTCCACGTCAGCCTCCCGCTAAAATTTATATCGCATCTCCTGCCCCCCTCCGCTTATTTCCTTCCGCCATGTGTCTTCCCCTGTAGCCTCTCTCACACCTCATCACTTCATGCCTCGCCCTCATAGTTTTGCCGCCACCACTCCCGTCATGCACCCCCTCCTTCGTGCTGGCCTCCTCGCCTATTCATCGGGTCGTTCAGCTAATCCAGGTGACAGTGCAAATGGTCTTCCACATCCCAAAGGTGCCGAGTTGGCCGGGTCATCCTCAATCCCAGTGAAGCAGTTATTAAGGTAGTTGGTGGTGGTTAGACATCACCTCCGCCATAATGGGAAAGTCCGGCGACAGATTAAAGGCACGTCGATTCACCCCCGGAATTGTCATAGGTTTGATTATGTCTACCATAGGTGCACGATCATTTAGAGACTGCAGGAGCAGATTGTCAGAAGTCATGCAGACGCAAAGTTTTTAATGCAACGTCTCGATTTTGTTGTTGTTGCTGTTTTGAGTATATGTAGGCGTTTTCGCCATTTTTGTATGGATCGATGGTTGAGCAGAGCTCCTGGTGTAAAGCTTTAATGAAGCACTGATACTCTGGTTATGTATGGACTTTTGAGACTTCTTGCCTTATGAATGCCAGTTTCTTTTACGTCTTTGTTATACTGTGTTAGAACAACTCGGAATTGGAGGGTCCAGTCGAGTTGTAGCTATTATAGGATGATGTAGGATTGGATCACTATAGCAGTTACGTTGTTTCTAATCAGTTCTTGTGATTTTCTCAGCGCTAAGTGACTTGGAATTGGAGGATCTAGTCAAGTCCCCTTTCAGTTTCGTGAGACCCCGAACCAAGAGGATCTTGCATTCAGAGTCTTTCCTCTGCAAACCACTGAAAGCCTGTTGCTCGAAGTTGTTTTTTCACCTTTCTTATCAAGTCTTCCACCTGATCATCTTTTAATCAACCCACTGGCTGAAGTTAGATCAAGACCTCCCTTGTCCTTTACATGCGAGACCCAATCCCTGAGTTAGAGTGATATCTCCCCGAGTCTCTATCCATCTGATCATCCATTAAAAACTATCGTGACATAAAACTCATGGGTGTCGGGCTCTGCTCCTGCAAGCAATCCAAGAGTGACTTCCGACGCTAACATTTCTGGCGCCGTTGTCGGGGATGAAGTTGAAGATTTTCCCTGGGCAGAACGACATTGAGCTTTTGATTTTGAAGGTGCATCAGACATCAGAGCCCTTAAAGATTGCTACTGTGCACCTGGCGACTCCACTGTGGCGACTCCATTGTTTCCACATCACTGTTTCAGCTGTGACTATTGTTAGCACACCTGAAAGCTGACCCTAAGGAGATTTCTCGAGAAGGTTTCAGTAGCTGCTTTCTCAGCCTGAGAAGCTTCCTGGGGTAACGACAATGTTAAGATCTGGCCTTTGATGGTGAACAAGGACCAGACACACTTGAAGCTAGGCATCTTTCACCTAGAGAATCCATGATTCGAGGATTGATTGGTGACTCCACTGGTTCGATATGGAGAAAATTCTGGCTCAAAGGTTTGCTTTCTGTGACTTTTCTTAGATAGTTGGTTTTCCTAATGCACTTCCTGATAGAGACCAATGGGAAGATTTCCTCCCTGAATTTCATGCAACAAGTTGGGAGGAACCAGCTGAGCATTTACTGGACTTCCATGAGGCTATCCACCGACACTATATCACGCATGAGGATGTCTAGATTAATCTCTTCAGGTATTCATTGAAGGGAGCTTCTCTTGAATGGTGTCGGTCTCTTCCCGCTGTAAGCATCCGCTCTTTAACAGGTTTTCATGCAGCTTTCAATTCATTTTGTAAAGACTACTATCTAGTTGATGGTTTGTTTGAAAACTGTTGTGAGGAGTTTTCTTCGCTTCAGGAAGCCTCTGCTGGCCCTGAAGACCAGGTCCATGATGAAGCCCTTATTGTGGAGGAAAGCATCTGCTGTGAAAATATAGAGGTGTTGGGCGATATTAATTGTGTTAGCCCCAGAACGGAAGCATATGACATCATATCAGATGCATCTGTTCTTTTAGATCTTCATGAAGATCAACATGCCTATTGTGGAGATTATGAGTTTGCAGAGCAGATGTGGTCCATGGTATATGGCTTACCTGAGTATCGGGTTGAAGCGGATATTCCTAGCAGCCCTGCTTCTGAGGACGGAGGCCTTCCCGCTTTTAAAGGAGAAATTATTATGGAAGCGGTTTCCTCTCTTTTTCTCCAGGGGGTTTCTCACGATATATGTTTACCTGGGATTAAAGAGAAAAAGATTACGTGTAAGCAGCCAGAACCAGTAGGTCCCACTATCCCTAAAACGGAAATTTTCGACGGGATCACTGTTCTGGAGGAGGATCATATCAATGAAGGACAACCCCTTTTTGATATATATTATAGTGATGATGAGCAACAAGTTGATCCTACTTTTGATCACTATAGAGATACTGAAGAGATAGTCAGCAAACAGAACCACCCCATGGTCCCTATTTATGATGAATACGAATCGGACCTGGGGGAGACCAAACCAGAGGAGCATAATATTTCTTGTCCAGAGCCAGTCAGCGAGCAACCACCGCCCGAGAGCAGCGAGCCTACGTCAGTTGTCCACCATCAACCTGTGTTTATCAGAGATATTCAGCCACAGGTGAACAGCTGTGTAGCAGAGGAGGGTGTCTGTCACCCATTTTCTGGAATTTGCCACTCATTCTATGACCCTGTCTGCATGTACATGGAGTGGAATTTCCCCTATGCCTTGGAGCCACCCTATTTCATCTCAACTCTAGCCTGTAAGGAGGAGTTGAAGAGTGTAACCGCTCTACTACCACGGTTACACCATCCACTGATGATCATCGACAGAAGAAAGGAGCTTCTATCCAGGAAATTGCTTGAATGGCTATGGTGGAATTTTTCTTTCACCTAGCCCATGTAAAGTGTTTTATTAGCTTAGGACTGTACATAAATAAGCTCCTGTAAGCATGAGAGTTTAGTTTGTTTTGTTTTTATATTTTCGGCCTGTATTTTCATTAGCGAGATGTTTTGAGCCTCACTCCATAGCCCAACAGCAAGGCACTGAAGCTGCGGAATGAGTTCTTAGAGCATCACAGGGACGACTCTATCCCCCATGGAGCCTAATGTTAGTGACATTTCTTGTAAGGTGGGTTATAATGCAAAGGAGTGGGTTAAAAACCCACTTACCCTAAATACCGGACTCAAAATGCGCCTGTGGTAAGCGACAAGCAAATCTGGACGGCAGGCATCCGCGTGCCCAGATCAACGGCGTACATGGAATTACGGAGCCCCCTCACCTTTCTACCTTTAAGCGGAGGGGGGGGGGGGGTCCGGAATCAGGGGCGCATCTCTCCAATGACTGCGATTGGAGCGCCCGGATCAACGGCGCGTGAGGCGATTCCGAACCCCCCCCGCCTTTCTACCTTTAAGCGGAGGGGGGGGGTCCAGAATCTAGGATGCATCTCTCCAACGGCTAAGATCATAGTGCCCGTATCAGCGGCGCATAGGCAATCCGGACATCCTCTGTTGTTCTGCGTTTAATCAACGTGGGGCCCCCTTTCTTGTCGTATTATCTTGTCAACTTTTCCCTACCTGTCCGTGCGACGAGACTCGCTCCCTTTAGCTCTCCCTCATCCTCTGACATTTATCCATCTCCCCTCTTCTGGTCTGTGTGGTCCCTTCCCCATCTCATCATCCACTCACCACCTGCCATGCGTCCCGCTTCCTTCCACGTCAGCCTCCCGCTAAAATTTATATCACATCTCCTGCCCCCCTCCGCTTATTTCCTTCCGCCATGTGTCTTCCCCTGTAGCCTCTCTCACACCTCATCACTTCATGCCTTGCCCTCATAGTTTTGGTGCCACCACTCCCATCATGCACCCCCTCCTTTGCACTGGCCTCCTCACCTATTCATCGGGCCGTTCAGCTAATCCAGGTGGCAGTGCAAAGGGTCTTCCACATCCGAAAGGTGCCGAGTTGGTCGGGCCATCCTCAATCCCAATGAAGCAGTTATTAAGGTAGTTGGTGGTGGTTAGACATCACCTCCGCCATAATGGGAAAGTCCGGTGACATATTAAAGGCACATTGATTCACCCCCGGAATTGTCAAAGGTTCAATTGTGTCTGCCATAGGTGCACGATCATTCAGAGACTGCAGGAACAGATTGTCAGAAGCCATGCAGACGCAAAGTTTTTAATGCAACGTCTCAATTTTGTTGTTGTTGTTGTTTTGAGTATATGTAGGCGTTTTCATCATTTTTGTATGGATCGATGGTTGAGAAAAGCTCCCGGTGTAAATCTTTAATGAAGCACTGATACTCTGGTTATGTATGGACTTTTGAGACTTCTTGCCTTATGAATGCCAGTTTCTTTTACGTCTTTATTATACTGTGTTAGAACAGCTCGGAATTGGAGGGTCCAGTCAAGTTGTAGCTGTTATAGGATGATGTAGGATTGGATCACTATAGCAGTTACGTTGTTTCTAATCAGTTCTTGTGATTTTCTTAGCGCTGAGTGACTTGGAATTGGAGGATCCATTCAAGTCCCCTTTCAGTTTCTTGAGACCCCGAACCAAGAGGATCTTGCATTCAGAGTCTTTCCTCTGCAAACCACTGAAAGCCTGTTGCCCAAAGTTGTTTGTTCACCTTTCTTATCAAGTCTTCCACCTGATCATATTTTAAACAACCCACTTGCTGAAGTTAGATCAAGACCTCCCTTGTCATTTACATGCGAGACCTAGTCCCTGAGTTAGAGTGATATCTCCCCGAGTCTCTATCCATCTGATCATCCATTAAAAACTATCGTGACATAAAACTGATGGGTGTCGGCCTCTGCTCCTGCAAGCAATCCAGGAGTGACTTCCGATGCTAACACAACCCAAAAAGGAGGGGTTGAAGAAAATCACAACTTGAGAGATAGGATTAAAGAGCTAGAAGAAAAACTAACCAACAATTTGACCCTCGGTAATATGGAAAACAAATTGGATATCAAACCCATCAAAGAGGAAATGAATAAGCTAATCGAATTGGACCATGAGCGTAACAAAAGAGCCTTGAACCTCATAAATTTTGGTATAAAAGAACAACAAGAGGAGGATACGCTAGCAATAGTAAAAGAAGAACTAAAAATAAATCACAAATTGATACAACTTACCTCATAGAAGCAAAGAGGCTAGGAAAAATAATTGATCACAAAGATAGGTTGATCTGTGTCAAAGTAAGTTGTAATGACCATAAATATAGCATACTTAGTAAATCTCCGAGCTTAAAAGGGTCGGGAATATTTATAAATGAAGACCTCATTCCCGAAGACCAAGATGAATTAAGAAAGGAAGTTCAAAAGGTAAAAGAAGCCAGGAAAGAAGGAAAATGGGAAATAATTAGAAATCGAAAAGCTATTGTTAGGGATAGAGACCAGAAGGATAATAATAAATAGGAATTTGGGACACTTGGGATCCTTTTTTGGAATTGTTGTGGCTTTCCATGGCACAAAGGTCCTATGATAAGTTGGATCCCGAGTGGTATTCATATTATCTGTCTAGCTGAAACTTGGGTGACGAACATCGACCTTCCCTTGTTCCACCAACCATTAACCTAGTTCGCAATGCTTCTCTTGTTGACTCAATTGACTCATGCGACACATTCTCTCCCTCAGGCTCCCCTTCTGTCGACTTGGAAGACAATCAGACAACACACAATGCTCTGTGCCACTCTTATTCAAAGGAAGAACTCTTGCAGCTAGTCTTAGAAGTTCATAGTGAGATGGTTGATTTGAAATTAAGCATGGAACAACTGAACCAACACATCTCCTAGCTAGTGGCTTTGCATGCCAACATGACTCTCCAGAATCCAGTTTCTAATATGTCCGCCCAAGATGTTATCCTGTTGCACATCCCCATTCCACTTCCAATGAGCAACCAACCCTCTTCTTAGAATGATCAGGTTTCACCTAAAGTTTAATAGTGGTTTTCGTTATTGGTAGTGTTTTGGTTTAAGTTGTATTGTTATAGCTCTTAGTAGGATAGATATTTAAATGAAAAAACTGGACTGTAGTGAATGTATCCCCCTTAATCAGCTGTTGTATTATTTTTTGACTCTTCGAGGAAACTTCAAAACTGAACGGTGGCTTAGATGGATTGGTTTCCCTTCAAGGAAACCTAGGCGTCATCAGACTATATGTTTGTATGTAAAGTTTCAAAAGAGGAAATACAATACTTTCTTATTTACAAAAAAAATATGTGTATAGACAATATTACAAAAGAAAATGTTTTTCATCCTTCACTTTCATAATATTGATGATGATAATGATTAACGTCCACTAAGACCTAATTGGTCTATCAGACCTTAAGAGGGTAAGTGATTACTTGTGATTCTTTAGAATTTTGTTTCTGTGCTCGAAAAGCATTAAGAGAAGCTTTCCAATATCATTTCCAAGATCTTTTTTTTTTTAGTAAAAAGAATAGGACCTGTTATATTATCATTTCCAAGTTACAATGACTGTTTGCGATGCCAGTTGTCCTGCCTAAACAGGAAATCGAGACAGTTGGGCATCCTGTGCCATGTGTTTCCCAGTGAGCAAAATTTACAGAGTTCCGTCCTGCCCGAAGGAAACTAGGACTGCCACCATTAAGTTTAAACTGTATGCCATAACTAGTTACAAAATAACTAAGATCTAACTGGGCCAAAGTCTAGTTCAGAAACAGAAAGAGAAATTCCTAACCAAGAGTATCAGTGAACCTTTTAGCATGTGCATTCGTCCTCGTCCCCAAGCTTGTGCCAACCTGCCGGAAGCGTGTAGGTCTGCACGCACGTTGGACACTGCCTCTTTGGAAGGGTTCTGGAGTGAGCCGCGAACAACATGTCGAGTCGTTGATCAATACGGGCGAGGCGAAAGACCTGGTCGTCCAGCAGAATCCTTAGATCGAAGATGAGAGCGAGGTACCCCAAGTCGATGGATAATTGTTGGTCCTGCCAATGGCTGTCGACGGAGGTGGCAGGAATGGGTCCTGTTGTGCCCTCACTTGCATGTGTTGGTCGGTTGGAAAACTGGGTCGCTGCCTCCATAGGTGCACCCGTTGGTGAGTCTTTGTTCCCCTGGGTGCAGGATGGGGTCTCTTCTTCGACATAACAAGTGGTGAAATGCTCCTCTGGACTATTGGCTTTCAGACCAGGCGGAGGCTTGTCGTGTGAGCCAAAATCTGTGGGTGGATTCCATTTGTCTGGGACTGTGAACAAAGGGAGCTTGGGATAGCTCTGCATGGCATCCTCCAAGGTGACCTCTTCCACGTACGCCATTGGAGGCGTTCGTGGTCTTTTGCGCCTTCGGATGGATGCCATGGCCAACGCCTGCTCAAATTTCTTTTGTCTTTGGCGTCAAGATTCAACGATGTACCACGCGGCACCCCTGCATAGTTTACCTCTAGCTCTGGGCATGGTGGAGACCCTGGAGGTGACCAGGGTTCCTTGCGATGGGAAAGCTCTACTCCAGAGCTTCAATGAGGCATCAAACTGCTGCTCCGGTGGAGTGAACTGCTGCTTCTCCGAAGGAATGAACACTGCGGTGGACGAATGTCGCTCGGCTCTGTCAATTCGGGTGATAAGGAGGAGGGCCACTGCGACCGCCATAGCCATTAAGGCTTGTTGTTGAGTGCGCTGGTGCCCTGTACCATTCACTTGCACGAGGGGGCTCATCGGCTAGTTATGGCTGCGCATATTCATGCTCGGTTAATGACTGAGTGGATGGTCGTCGGTGGATGCATTAATATTGCATCCCGACGTTGTCCCGCATGGCTCCAGCTTGCTACATGGCACCCCATCCGGGGAGAGGATCGATATATTAAAGTTAAAGTAAGGAACAAGAGTAATTATAAGAGGATATGGAGAGAGGAGAGATAGAGATTATTTGGAGATGAGAGGATTTAATGAGTATGATGTTGGATTACGGGTTCCAAGATTAACTTAGTTTACATCCATCTTCCTGATTAAAATTATTGGGGTGTTTTTCGATCTCTAGATCTTCTTGGATGATACCAAAGGTGTGGAAAGGCACTAAGACAAGAATTATGGTTTGGTCAAAGCAAATGAGGTGTTTTGAGTTGTGAGAGTGTTCGACAATAGTTGATTTTGAGATGCAGTTGTGAAAAATGTTAGCTATATGATCCTTGAGCCGAACTTGGAAAGATCTGTCGATTTGACCAATGTAAGATTTGCCACATGAGCATAGAATTTGGTAAACGTTTTGCCTAAGCATGGGATTAGATTTATCCTTGGCAATTCATAATAACTACTTAAGGGTTTTATAGGGTTTAAAAAGGGTTTTGATGTTCTTTTTAGCTAAGATATTAGAAATATGACCGGTGATGCCTTGGATGTAAGGGAGAGAAATGAGAGCAAAAGTTGGGGACAAGGGAGGGGAGGTTTTAGGTTTAGTATGGAGGGTAGAGAGGATAGTTTTATTGATTTTGGTGATAGAGTGTCCATTGACTACAATGGCTTTAGTAAGGTGAGATTTTTCTTTCTCAAGGAATTGGGGAATTGAGTTTCGAATGACTTGGGTTACAAACATCTTTAAAATGAATTTTTCTAGGTTGGATGATGGTAAGAATGGGCATGAAGGTATCTGTCAATGCGAGTCTTTTTCCTATAGATTTAGCAGATAAAGGTTCCATCAGGTTGGTATGAAACAAGAACATCCAGAAGAAGAAAGAAACCAAAAAAAAAAGAGTTATCGAAGTGGGTTTCCATCTTAAATTAGATGTGAGAGAACATTGTTAAAATGTTCAAAAAAATAATAAAAAACGAAAAAGTTGTAAGACGAAATAAACAAAATATTGTCAACAAATCGAAACGAACATGTGAATTTTAAATGAAAATTATTTAATGATAAAGTCTCAAAATATTACTTTCTATAAAATCTCTTGTATTTTTGTTTATTTTGAAATAAAACATTTCCCATTCAAACATCGTTGAAGCCGTTCTTTATTATTATTATTATAGTACCCTTTCACCGTTGTTCTTTTACTTTTATGTGGCTATGTTTTGAAAGCAGGAGTGACGGGTCTTCATATCACCTACTATGTTGTGTGAGGGTCATCATATCACCTACTATTTAGTATTTTTTTAATATTTAATTATAATTTGTTTTAAAATTTTTAATTACTATACTTTTACAATTTTAGATTAAATTCTTATATTGTGAATGTACTCAAATTGTTAAAATCGTAATTCCAATCAATCAAATTATCATAATTTCAAGAATGTTTCCTTTACCTAATTACAAAGAATACGAAACAATTTAAAAACATATTAGTACGTCACTCCAATAGTACTAAGTTTTTGCCTCTAGCTAAAAAAATGTTAAGTTTTAATTTATAATGAGTAGAATGCATATTATTGGATTATAAGCTTTTTATATAAGTTTTAATTTATAATACGTTGAATGAATGTGAGTGTATAATACATTTTTCATTTATAAATATTATAATTTTCTTAAATATAATTGATAGATATTTAATTTTTAAGGTTTGAGGTATTTTGTAAATATTAAGTTAGGAGTGATATAAAGAGTCATAGGTAATAGGTAATAAGAAGAGTAATTCAAACATTTTGGAAGATGAAATCAAAGGTTATCTTATTTTGTATATATGTATGTTTTAAGTTAATGAAATAATCATCCGTGGAGTTACTTATTCCTCTTCCCATATTTGGTTGGGCAATGGTATCCGAGTAGGTTTTAACTCCATGATTCTCTCCTCCCTTGGGCGTTTCATTGCCGCATGCAAAAACGTCCCTCTATAGGACTGTTTCTCTGGTTATTCCTTCCTATGTTAGTTTTCCATTTGTGCTCTCATCTCTGCACTTGTGTTAGGGTTTCATCTGTTGTCTTCCTTCTCCTCTGTTGGATGACCATTGTTGCACCTTCCTTTTCTCCATCAAGAAAAAGACTCATGTTAATATTCTCGCACGTTGGTTCCATCCCACCAGGGGAATCAAGTCCACTGAAATCTTATGAGCTCCACTACTATAGACGACAATGAATCATAGTCATTATGGCAAGGAGTGGCATCAAACCCTAATTGTTGTACGGGAGCGTTAGACCAATATTGCATTTTAGAAACCCTTCTTCACTTATATATTTTACAAATATCATTTCCATACCACAATGCATCTTTAGCACCACTATTTCGAGTGCTTCAGAAGCTAATTTCAACAAACATGGTTCCACTGCCATTCAAATTGAATTTTTTCTTCAAATTGTTTTGATTTCTTGGACCGCTTGAAGGCTCCACTGTAGTTTCTTCTCTGCGCCATTTCTTCCATTCTATTATTTTTTTTTATTTTTTTTTTTAACGAAAACGGTTATAGTTTATATTAGAGGGGTGGCTAAGCCATAGATTCAGTTACAAATTGTGATGCATCACTGTTTCAGCATAAGATCCATCGTTGTTTCAGCATAATTTCCAACACTGTGTTTGAGCATCTGTTCCAGCGCTGTGTTTCAGCATATGTAACAAAACTGTGTTTCAGCAACTGTTCCAACACTGTGTTTCAGCATGTGTAACAGCACTGTATTTCAGTTGTTACAGCACCGTGTTTCAGCATAAGATCCAGCACTGTTTCAGCACTGTGTTCCAGCATCTGTGTTCCAGCATCTGTGTTTTTGCATCTGTGTTCCAACTCTGTTTCAACACTGTGTTCCAGCTCTGTTACAGCACTGTGTTTCAGCTTCTGTTCCAGCTGTCCTTCTCAGGCATTTGCTGCCTTCTACATTCTTTTACAAGCTGCTGTCCTTTTCAAGGAATACATTTTTTAACTGGGTCCCCACCGTTTACGCTGAGTTCTCCTTGGGGCAAAAGGCAGCCTTCGTTGGCTAGTTTGTCTGCTTCTTTATTTGAATCTCTGAGAATATGGTAGCACTTGAAGGAGGTGAAATCTTTTAGAATGTATCTTAACCTTTGCAGATTCTTATTTAACCCAACATCTTTAAACTGTCCTCTTGAGTGTATTATTTTGATCAAGATCTCAGAGTCTCCAAATGCTTGTAGCTCCCGGTGTCCTCTTTCCCTGGCTATCTGACAAACTTTGATCAAACTCAGAATTTCTGCTTGATTATTGGTTTGTTGTCCGAGACCCCAACAAAAGGTTGTTGGTTTCTCCCCTTCGCTGGAATAATGATTCCTCCTGCTCCCGCTGTCCCAGGGTTTCCTTTGGAGGCGCCGTAAAAAAAGACTGAAGTTTTGCCTTGTTTTTGCCACCAACTCTGAAATATGTCATGGCTATCCCTTAACCTCCATTCTGTTTCAAGCTAGGGTTTTTCCGCACTATGGGTTCGGAGATTCAGCACGGAGGAGCCAAGCCACTCCTTTTCTTCCTGCAGAATCGAGGTATCGGTTTTGTGGTTTTGGGAGCTCAGAGATTCTAGCAGGAGGCCTTTTGCTTTCGCTGCTACCATTTGGGGGGTCCATTCTGTGTTGTTGAAGATTTGCTCATTTCTTGCTATCCATATCTTCCAGCACACGTACTTGGGGATGGAGATCCAGATTCTGGCCCATAGTGTTTTCAGGGAGAGCGAAGGGTAACTATCCTTCCAGCCAGTGAATAGATCCACTACTGAAATGTTGGTGGGAACAGCGACCTTGAGGCCTTGGAGTGTTAGCTGCCAGACTTTGTTTGCGAAATGACAGCCTACAAATAAGTGATCCGAGGTTTCCATGGCTTCTCTGCAGAGACAACATCTGTGTGGTTCGGCAATATTTCTTTTCAATAAATTTTCTCCCGTCAGAATCTTTCTGTGCAT
>ML799591.1:180837-198885 GCA_009831015.1 Picea engelmannii
TGAGTTCTTCTTCACTGATTGGGTTCAATAGTGTTGTGTTATCCTCTTTTGTGACCAATGCCGGGGTATTCATGAGGAATTCGTTGTAATCTTCTTCATTGTCATGGTTCTCTTTGCTGTAAAGTTGTTGAAAGTGTGAGACAGCAGTGTCCTTTATTTGATCTATTCCTTTGCAGAGCTTCCCTTCGTTGGTCGTGATCTCGGAGATATGGTTCCTGGAGAGGCGGGCTTTGAATTGGCAGTGGAAGTAGGATGTATTCCTGTCGCCAGCTTTCATCCAAAGGCTACGGGATTTCAGCCTCCAATACTCTTCTTCCTTTCTGAAGGCACAGTAAGTTCTGCATTGAGCTTGTTGCTCCTTTTCCAATTCTGTTCTGGCAATGTCTATTGTTTCCATCTCGAGCTGTAGCTGTCCCAACTGCTGCACTGACTCCTTTCTTTGGGTATTGGGGTTGCTTTCCGGGAGTTTGCACCACTCCTTGAGGGCTTTTTTTGTTATTTTTAGTTTTTGTTCCCAGACAAAATTGGGGGAGCCATTAACTTGGGTAGACCAAGCCCATTGGACCGTGTCTACGAACCCACTCTTTGATTCCATAATGGGTTGAACCTGAAAGGGATTGGGCCTAAATTTTCTTCTTCCTCTAGCTGGAGCAATACAGGTTTGTGGTCCGAGGTGAGCTTGGGGAGGATGGCTGTGGAAATCAACTTCCTTTCCAACAGCAGAGTGCTTTGGACTAGAAACCTATCCAATCTGGCAGAAATGTGCTCCTCCCCCATCTTGTTATTGGTCCAAGTGTACAACCCTTTACTTGGTTTAAATTCCATAAGGTCCCACTGCTGTATGATGTCTTCTACTACAAAAATCATTTGGTCCTTGCTGGGCCTTCCTCCCCTTTTTTCTTTTCCATTCATGACTAGGTTAAGGTCTTCGGCAATGATTATATTGCTTGGGGAATTTTGCTCTAGAAATTCGTTTAAAGTTTTCCAACAATCTTTCTTTTCATTATGCAAAGTTGGAACATATAAATTGAAAAGTGCAATGGTTAACTTACTTGCTGTGTGCTTGAGCTCTGTAAAGCTCCAATGYTGCGTGTTGTAGGAGTTGACGAGACTGAACTGCTCTACCTTCCACAGTGTTTCTATGCCTCCGGAAGTACCCCTTGCGCTGATTGCCTTCCCTGTGTTTTTCTGCCATTTGTGTTTGCTGATCTCTAGAAGGGCTTCCCCTTCGATTTTTGTCTCTTGGAGCATGAGGATATCTGTTGGTTCCACTTTCATCAGGTCCTTGACCACTTCTATTTTTGTCGGGTTCCCCAGTCCTCTACAGTTCCAAGAGACGATTTTCATTACTTACTATTGGGGGTGATTGGGCCTCCTCCTTTTAGAGACCTTATTCTTGTGTTTCTACCAATTAACATTTCTATGGTGGGCTAGCTTCCTTGGGTCTTTTGTCTTTCTGCCTCTTCCTCCCTTGCTTCTTTACGAGATTTCCTCCCTGCTCTTTTGGATGGCCTTTCTAGGATCTCGTCCTCCGAGGAGCTTGATGGATCTATTACTTTCTTTCTGGCGATGTCAGCATATGTTGGAGAGGGGACTACTTCCAAGGTTCCTTCCGCTTGCCCAGGTGCCCCTGTGTCTTTCCCATTTGGAGGGGGGCTTGAATGTGTCCTGCTGTCCATAATTTCTGGTTCTTCTGTGTCATTGTTGACCTTTTCTGTTTGAGGTTCTGCATGCGGCGGGGGATTAGAGCTTCCGTCGATTTTCTCTGGCTCTATTTGCCTGGAGTTTCCGTTGTTGGTTGCTCCTTTGGATCTGGATTTTGYTGTCCCTGTTTTCTGTACTGCAGTCCACTGATTTGCTTTCTCATTTTCACTTTCTTCTGCATTCTTTTTCTTGCAGTGCCTTGCGAAGTGACCGTAGTCGTGGCAGTGCCGACATTTGAAGGGCAGYTGCTCGTAGTCTAGCTCCTGAATGTGCGTCCAGTCTGCGGCCGTAAGCTTAATTGCCTTCGGTAATCCCACTTCCAGATCAACCTCCACGCAGATCCGTGCGCATGAGTACTGATCTTTTCTCACTGCTTGATCTATATACCTTCCGAGCGTGTTCCCGATTGCATGCAAAGATTTTTGGTTCCAGCAGTGTAAGGGGAGGTGAGGTAAACGGACCCACACTGGGATGGCCGAGGGCACATCCTGGGATGGGTCGAAGTCTGGGGTCCATTTGTTCAGGTATAACCCCTGAGGCCCCATGAAGTACGGCCCATTTCTGAAGATGAGATTTTTTTCTTCAGGGTTGTCGAAGACGAATACAAAGTATCCTTTCCCTACGAAGTGGCTCTTTATTCCTTCTGTTATGAGCGGATTCCATTTCCTCTGCACCCATGCGTCTACGGATTTGGGAGAGGGCCAGAGTCCGGTAAATTTCCCAATAAGTCCCATGTCTGCTAAGTTGACTGTCGTTCTGCAAGTTTCTTCCAAAGGCAATTCGACACTGGGAATGTTGTCCAGTTTCTTCACGAATTTCTGCTGCACTGCTGACGGCGGTCTCTTGGAGGTTGCAGCGACCAGCTTCCTGAATGCTTCCAGTGCTGGCAATGGGGGAGGGTTAGGGATGGTGCCCCCACCAGCGTCCATGGCTGGGGAGGCCCTAAACGTTACAGAGAGCCCGAGCTGGAACGCGTCCTCACGCCCCTGCGTGCTAGGTCATGATTTTTGTGAAGCCTAATTCAAATAAGGGCTCAGGCCACGTAGGAGTACTATGAAGGTGCCGAATCACGGCTTTGTAAAAGGGGTCGTGACCTTCAGACCTTCAAAACGGGAGGCCGCTCTTGAGCTAGAAGCACTGCTGTCAGCGAGCGCCCTGGAGCAGGAAAAGGAGGTGTCGGCCAAGCTAAGCCTGGCCGCCGAGAGGGCCGAGGCTGCCTATGCTCACGGCTAGGGTTCCAGTTTTCTCCCTAACTCGGGCCATGATACATTTATGTGCCCCATTCTATTATTCACCATGAATAACAATATCAATAAATGATATATTCCTCACATTTATTGAGGCACCACTCCACCGAGGCAAAAGGTTGCACCAACAAATTGAGGCACCACTCCATCGAGGTCAATCGTTGCACCAACGAATTTAGGCACAAATCCACCGATGCCAATCGCTACACCAACAAATCTGATGAGTTTGGTGTTGACTTGTCATATGGAGTTCTCCTCTATGGCCCTCAAATCCACTTGAGTCGAGGATGATTCTTCATGAAAAGTTTCAAGAGTTTCCTTATCTCCCTTGTCCTTTCATCGTTTTCCAAGTGCAGAAGTCAGACTATTGGCATCTGTTGGCATCCATTGGCATCATCTCTTTCAAGTTAGAATACACTTTCAGAAGACCAATGTATTTTAGGATGAGCTATTGTGAACTCAATTAACAATTAGAAACTCACCCCTCAGTTTGTCTATGGTCTCTTTCTAGTCTGTTGGTATCTCAAAGAAGCATGTATTAATTTTTTGTGAGAAATTGTAATTCCTAACCAAACAATTTTTCATGAGCTTGAAGCGTTGTAGTATCATTATGTATATTTTTCTGCGTTGGAATATTTGACTTATTGGGTAGCCTCAGGGCTTCATTGGCAGATGCATTCTCTCATCTCCATTGTTGACATGGTGTTAACCAATAAATAAATTTACCCATAATGGTTCAAAAAGATTAAACACACTCTAATTTTTAGTGATTTGTGGGATGGCATATGTGAAGGAGATAATGACAGTATAACGACCATACTTACAGTAGATAAGTAGATTTCCATATGGAATAACAAAGACAAGAAAACATATGTCATGATTGTTACGATGGTAAGTGAAGAGGTGGGATGCCATATTATTTCCATTAAAGACTCATATGGTGCTTTAAATAAATTGAAGGATTTGTATGACTCACACTCAGAATTGGAACTCATACAATTGCATGTGAAGCTCTTCAACTTAGAGTTGAAGAATGATGATCTCATGGATTTAGCTTATGAAATCAAAGCCATCATGCATGACATTGATGCCACTGGAGTGAAGATAGACATTCCTCTCATAGCCTTCATTAATGTCCTCTACGTTACATATTCTCACTACCTTGAATCCTTGCAAGCTAGTGGCCAAATGAAGTCCATGACATTTGACACTTTGGTGCAGAAAGTTGTATAATGTGAGAAAGCCTTCAAAAAGAAATCATCTCAGCCCACTGGAGAGACAGTGTGCCTTTCTCTAAAAGGTAATAAAGCCCACTGGAGAGACAGTGTGCCTTTCTCTAAAAGGTAATAATCAATCACATGATTCTTCTAGAGGATAAGGAAATAAAAGAGGACGTGGAAGAAATAATTTTAGGGGTAGGGGGGTAGGAACAAACAAGGTGAGAGATCTAATCCCCATTGTTTCCATTGTGGAAAGAATGGGTCACCTAAAGCAAATACATGTAAAATTCCTTGGGAGAAGATTAAGGAGAAGAAAGATCGGAAAGAAGACAAATGTAAAGCATCAGACTTGCTAAAAGGTAAAGCTCTTGAATCTGCTCATTATATTGTTTCCCATTGCAATATTAGAGTAACTGAATATTTGTTTAACACTTCCTTTGCTTCTTGGAGATATTCATGGCTTCTTGACATGGGTGCAATATGCCACATGAAATTTCAAGGAGACTTCTTTGAATATTTCAATGACAATATAGGTGGCACGGTTTATTTTGCAGATAAATCAAGTCTCAAACCTTTGGGAATTGGCATCGTCGGGCTTAAATTTCCTGGATTCCCAGATTTTCTTCTGCATGATGTGGTCTATCTTCCTGAGTTGTGAAGTAACTTGTTGTCTCTTGGGCACATTCACAGTAAGGCCACTCTATTCATATCTTCAGTGGAAAATTTTAAAAAAGGAAGGATTTCGACAACATGGTCATTATGATAGGAGTGGATGATGGAAGATTGTTGAAGTTGAAAGGGACATCTACTCATGCACACAAATTTTCATACCTCTCTCACCACGATGAAGGTACATTTCCATCTAGTCTCTTATGGAATTCTAGATTTGGACACATCAATTATGACATCCTTCATTTGTTGAAAAAGAATGGTGTTTCTGGTTTCCCTACTATTCCTAGGAAATTGAAGAAACATGATGCTTGTATCCTTGGAAAACACAATAAACAACATTTTCATAATTATGCGTATAGAGCATGTAGAAAAATTGGATTGATACATTATGATTTATGTGGCCCCGTGCTTGTTCCATATGCTAATGGAAATAAATGTATCATGTATTTTATTGATGATTACACTAGGATGTGTTGGTTGTACTTATTGAAAGAAAACTCATAGGCTTTTGAAACTTTTAAAAATTTTCATGTATGGATCCAAAATGAAGCACAATCACATATTGGCACTCTTTGTATTGATAATGGAAGAGGATATACATATAATAAATTTGAAAACTATCTTTGCAAACATGGGATTGAAGACTCCTTATGAAATGTGGTATGGTTGCACTCCTTCGGTGAGGCATCTCAAGGTCTTTGGTTCCACCTGCTATGTCTTAATTCTAAGGAGCAAAGAAACAAGCTCGATGCAAGGAGTTGGAAGTGGATCTTTTTTGGCTATTCGAATACCACCAAGGCATATTGTCTTTATGGTGAGGTAAACAAGAAGTTCATTCTTGCTAGAGATGTAATTTTTTTTTAATCCTCCAAGAATGACAAGACTATTGAGCGACAACTTGATCATTTAGATAAATTCACCCATGTAAATACATAGTATGAGTTTGATGATGAGATTCCACATCTTGAAGGGGGGATCGCTATCTTGGATCAATCTCTATATTCTCATTTTCCTCAAGAAGAAGTTCTAGCCACTTCATCAAAACTTGATGTTCATTTAGATGATGTGATTGAGAGGATTGAAAGGATAAACCTTGATGATTATTCACCATAGTCTCAATCATTTGAGCAACCTAGAGCATCTCAGAAAGGTCCACCAAAGTGGCTCATAAAAACACTTTAAAGTTTTCATCTCGATGAGGTTGGAAAGAAAATAAGCAAAAGTTCCATAAGACAAGTTGGAGGTGATGTAGATAATTCAAATTTAGGTAATGTAGATGATATGGATATTTCATATGATTGTGAATTGAATTTATCTACTAATTTTGAACCAACTTCCTTTGAAGAAGTTACTTGTCATGATGAGAGGAAAGAATACATGTAGAAGGAGCATGAAGCTCTCATAAAAAATGGGACATGAAAGTTTGTGTACCTTCCATTCATAAACCAATTGGTTGCAAGTGGATCTTCAAGAACACGTACAAATCATATGGCTCACTTGACAAGTACAAAGAGAGACCCATGGAAAAAGGATTTGCACATAAATAAGGCATTGATTATGAGGAGACTTTCTCCCCACAACAAAATGGGCTACCATTCTTACTTTATTTACCTTGGAAACATAGAATGGATGGAAAGTCATCAAATGGATGTGAAGACTACTATCTTGAATGGAGACTTGAAAGAGAATGTCTTCATGTCTTAGCTAGAAGGTTTTGTTGTGAAGGGACAAGAAGGCAAAAGACAAAATTTCTCATGATCCGACTGGATTGAAAAAAGACAAAATACAACTAAGATTCGGGGAAAGTGGGGAAAACCAATTGTTAACTCATCCCTTAGTGGTATTTCGACATATGAGGACCGGAATCAGACCTGACATATAAAGACAGAATACAACTAAGATTTGGGGCAAGTGGGGACCGAAATTAGTCATGACGCATACAAAGTGGAGTGCTACGTCACCCACAGAACGATATGGCCTATGAAATAGATGACAAACACAAAAAGTACAAAGTGGAGTGTATTTCCACCCATGGAGCATCTCTTTAAGATTTTATAAAATATTGCATGTCAACAAAGTAAAGATACTATGTACAAATTAGGGTCCACAATGCTTCTGCACTAATCCTCCATGCGATTATTCAAATTATGAATCTCTTCTTTAGTCCAGGAGATATCGGAGTTGTATCCATATGGATCCTGATATTCAGGTACATTGGGTACTGGGAAGAGGAAATCATCAAGGAAACGACCCATAAAGGATCTGGGAAATAAGTGCATGCTTATGATCTTTAAGATACTATCCTTGATAGCTAGTTCAGACTTTAAGGGTTAGGAGTACCTCTTCTCAGGTTATGCCTAGGATTTTTCCATCCTTATCTTTTAATGCATGTTCATATTGTAAAATCTCTAGAGGATCAAGTTTGGATAAAGATGCAACAATAAAATTTAGCTTGAATTTGAACCATAGTTCATATTGAGCTACAATCATAAGTTCATGTTGCAAATTAAAAATAAACTGAGGTCCTTTTAATGACCATTCTTCCCTTGGCATAAATATTTCAAACAAAATTTCAGTCCATCTAGTCCATGGTTTTCTTACTAAGTTTCTAATATCTGCACAAACAACAATTACCATATTTTCACGAGCCAGTTGTAACAGTAAGGAATAATGTTCCCAACATAATGGTCCAAAGCCAATATCACAGTAACACATATCTTCATCATCGTAGTCTATGGAGAATTGTTGAATGCATCCCCATATCATTTTTGAAGCATTTCTTAGGCCTACAAATGCCTTCTACTCCCATTTTTTGAGGATATGGATTTTCATGGGAGAATCCTTGATTTCTTCAATCAATGTGGTTGACAATTTTTCTTATGCTCTTGATTTGATCATCATCTCTACTACTTCGTCACTTACTGCTGACAAGACTTATTTTCTCCTTTGGGCTTGATCTCAATCTTCATATGTTTGAGTCATAGGTTGTTTTCCTTTATTTGATGGTCCTGCTGAAAACATGGCTAAATTTGCAGTCTTGGCTTCCCTAGTTAACATATCATTGAGGCGGTTTAAATGACTGGGTTTATGTTGTACAGTGAAATAAAAATTATCTAGAAATAAAATCCATTTTTGAATTCTAGAATGAGACTTTGTAAGGATCTTTTCAAATTTTAACATCCCTAGTAAAATATTCAAATCAGATCTAATTAGGAATTTTATTGGTTTGAGATAGAGTCTGAAATGGAGCACTATATTTTTTACAGTAAGAATCTCTTTGTGACTGGAAGGGTAATTAAGTTCTTCTCCACTAAAAGAACATGAAGCATATGAACATATAGTTTCAACTCTATTAATTATTTCAATTAGTACACCTGCCCATGTACTATTTGATGCATTTGTTTCTATGATATAGTTCCCTTCTCTAGTAGGCAGGGATAATGATGGAAGAGTTTGGACCTTGTCTTTAATCCTCCTGACAGCTTTATTCATTGCATCATTCCAAGCTGGAGGATTCTTTTTCAATCTATGTTGCAGAATCAAAATATCATTTGCCTCCCCTTTGTAGAATGGATGAATATAGTTGAGGTTGCCTAGAAACCTATGCAGTTGTATTTTGTCATGAAGAATGTCAGGAAATTATGTAAAGGATTTAAAAATATGGTCTTAGAGAATTACTTGGCCTTTTGCTATCCCGAAACCAATAAATTCGATCTCAGTTTTCCCGATTTCCATTTTGGTCTTGGATAAAACCAAACTGTGCTTGAACACTAGATCACAAAACCGTTGCAAGTGTTTGAGGTGTTCTTGGATATTATTTGAACATACCAAGATATCATCAATATAAATAATTAGCCATGGATATTCCCTGAATATGTCTTCCATTCTATTTTGGAATTCGCTAGGAGCGTTCTTTAAGCCAAAATGCATTACTTTCCACTGATAATGACCATGGGGTACAACAAAAGCAGTTTTATGTCTATCCTATGGGACTATACCTATTTGATAGAATCATGATTTTAAATCAAATTTGTTAAATACAATCCTCCCTTTTGTTCTCTGTAATAATGAGCTCTTATTTGAAAGAGGATACATGATTTTCTAAAGAACTTTGTTTAGAGGTTTGAAGTTGACTACCAACCTTAGTTTTCCTTCTTTTTTTTCAAAGTGCTTGTTGACATAAAAACCTCTACAAGCCCATGCACTCTTTGATGGCTCTATCAATCCCTTATGTAGGATAACATTAATTTCTTGTTGGAAAGTCTGGATCTCTGTTAGACTCATCAAGGTTGTTGATGCCTTTTGTGGAGTAATTTTGACCAAGGGATCGTATGGAAGGGACACAAAATATTTCTCCATGTGCCAGAAGGCATTAGGGGATTCTGAAGTGCAATTTGTGTTGAGTTTTTTTTAAATTTTGTTCAACATTTTTTCTCCATGTATCTGTGCATAATATATGATCCTTTCCATTTTGTGTAAGTCTCTTGATGATGGGGCTTGTTCAAAGAACTTTCATTGTTCTTTTTCTCTACTTCTATATATTCCTTCAGTAAACAAAGGAGTTTGGATCTTTGTCCCATTTAAATAGAATTCAAACATATTTTATTTCTTATTTATTGTCATGGGATCTATAAGTTCAAGGAATTCCGCACCTAACACACAATCATCATTAATCCGGTTCACACCGTGGAAAGAAAGCTTGAAATATTGCTTACCAAATTTTAATGGGAAGTTTTCGACTTGGCCTTATATGGGTACTTCTGAACCATCTATGGCCTTTCCTTTCATGGTAGGTCTTTCCCAATATAATTATGGAATTACATTCTTTCTTATTAAATTTAACTGACAACCATAATCAACTAAGCAAGCTACCTCATATGGCTTTGTCTCAGGTGGACAAAATGTGATCTTCATGTAGAACTTAGTTCCTCCAAATGATAGTAATGCAAGACATGGATTTATCTCTTTTGGAGTACTGGGTTTTGAATCTTCTTTTTCAGAAGAACTGGAAGATTCTTTAGAAGAATCATCAGACCTTTCTATCCTCTTTTCCCCATATTTATTTTTCCTATATGCCTTTGGTGCAATGAATCCATATTCATACACTCTAGATAATTCTTCTTATGATGAATTATTTCTCTCATTTCTTATTTATTCAATGGAAAGATTGATTTGCTTAATGTTTTCTATAGTAATTTTCATCATTTGATGTTGCTCTTTTAACTGGAGTTTTAGCATATTTTCTCTATCTTTTCTAAAAATTTGTTTGTCTTTGTGTTGATCTGGAAAATCAAAATACAAGTTTGTTAGGGAATATTTACTAGATGATGTATTACCAAATAGGAATTTAACTGGATCTTTACTAGGAGTAGCAACATACCTTAGTAGATCAGCCTGTTCTTTTCTTAGATTTTCCCTGATTGTATATTTCCAAGTTGGGGTAATTTCAAGCAACCAATCAATCTCTTGGATTCTCTTTTCAGGATCCAGTTTCTGTAGACTTGAGAACATGCAGAAATAAAAAGTGGGTTTCTCACGCTCCCAATTTAGTGTCTTTGAATCACTAAATTCAGAGGAAGAGGAGAGAGAATATGAATCATCTCCTGAAAATTCAAAAGGATCTAGAAAAATGACATTTCCATCAACTTCTTCATTAGGAGAACAATAAAATAAATCCCACCACTTGGGATCAAGCTCCTCTGCAAAGAGTGCAGAAAACTTTGGTTTTTTTTTTCTTTCTAGGTGTTAGCGATATTTCTTGTATAAGGGGGAGAATGCAAAAGATTGGGTCAAAAACCCACTTGTCCTAAGTCTTGGGTGATAATACACCCACGGTAAACCATATGAAAAATCTAACGGTCGCGATTCGCTCGCCTAGATCAACGGCGCACAGCGAATTCCAGACCCCCTTGCCTTCCGACCTTTAAGCGGGGGGGGGTCCGGAATCGCGGGCGCAACTCTCCAACGGTTCAGATTAGCGCACCCAGATCAACGACGATGAAGACCATTCCGGACCCCCCCTGCCTTTCTACCTTTAAGCGGAGGGGGGGGTCCGGAATCGACAAAGCAGCTTTCGACGGCTGAGATTCCAACGCCTGGATCAGCGGCACTCATGCCCTCCTGCCATCCTCAGCTTCTCTGCGTTTAATCTTGCGTGGGCCCTTCTCCTGTCATGTCACCTTCCAACTGCTCTTCTTCTGTTGCCATGTGTCATCCATCTACCTCCCCTTTGTGGTCCGCGTGGTCTTCTTTCCTTTCCATCATCCACACACCATCCACCACGCGTACCCTTCCCTCCAGGTCAGCCTCCCGCTAAAAGATGTCCATCGCACCTGCTTCCCTGCTTCCTCCTCTTAACGTCTTTTGCCATGTGTCTCTCCCAAAACCCTTCTCACGCCTTGCCACTTCTTTCGCGTCCTCACAGTTTCGGCCCCTTCGCTCCATGACCATCCCCCCCTCATCTTCCGTGCTGGCTCCTCATGCATATCCTTTGAGCCAGTCAAGCCATTCCACGTGGCAGCATGAGAAGTCTTCCATATCCCGAGGTGTTGAGTTGGCCAGGTCGTCCTCAATCCCAAGAAGTAGTTATTGAAGCGGTTGGTGGTGGTTAGGTATTGCCTCCGCCTTAATGGGAAAGCACGGCCATGAATTTAAGGCACGTCGATTCACCGTTGGAACTGTCAAAGAATTAAGATTGTGTCTGACATAAGTTGCACGATCTTTCAGAGGTTGACCGTCAGAAGCCATGCAGATGCAAAGCTTTCAATGCAGTGTCTTGATTTCTCTGTTGTTGTTGTTTTGAGTATATGAAGGCGTTTTCACCATTTTTGTATCTATCGATGGTTGAGCCTAGCTCCTGGTTGTAAAGCTTTAATGAAGCACTGATACTCTGGTTATGTATGCACTCTTGAGACTTCTTGCCTGATGAATGCCAGTTTCTTTACATCTTTGTTCCACTGTGTTTGAATCGCTCGGAATTGGAGGATCTAGTTGAGCCATAGTTGTTATAGGATGATGTTGGTAGGATCACTGTAACAGTTATGATATTTCTAACCAGTTCTTGTGGTTTTCCCATCGCTGAGTGACTTGGAATTGAAGGATCCAGTCGAGTCCTCCTCAGCTTATCGAGACCCTGAATCCAAGAGGATCTTGCTCAGTGTCTTTCTTCTGCAAATAGTCGTAAGCCTGTTGCCCAAAGTTGTTTGTCCATTTTCCTCACTAAGTCTTCCACCTGCTCACCCTTTTATCAACCCCCTGGCTGAAGTTGGATCAAGACCTCCTTTGTCTCTTACATACCAAACTCAGTCTCTGAGTTAGAGTGATATCCCCTCGAGTTTTTCTACATTTGATCACCTCTTTAAAAGAAAATCGTGACATTAAACTGATGGGCGTCAGGCTCTGCTCCTGCAAGCAATCCAGGAGTGACTTCCGTCGCCAACATTTCTGGCGTCGTTGCCGGGGACGAAGTTGAATATTTTCCCCGGGATTGAACGACAAAGATCGACTGATTCTAAAGGTGCATCAGATATCAGAACTTGAAGATTGCTACTGTGCACCTGGCGACTCCATTGTGACGACTCCACTGGGAATAACCTGCTCTATCAATGGTGCCTTCGAGAGGTAGACACACGAGGTCTAACCCACACTTGCCTTTAGCTACACCAGAAGTTGACGCGGAAGCAGTGCGCAGAAAGGGAAAGAGCTCTACGAGAGAAGTTTTTGTCACCGAAATAGGTAATACGCCCTCCCCTTCTGTGAAAACTCCATTTTCTTATTCACAGCTTCCTAGTCGTCCTTCTTCCGAGGTCCCCCGTTCTCTAAATTTCGGGAGTGTTCCTGCTGAGTTTTCTCCTCCTGGTCTGGTATCAGAAAGAGAAATCTTTGTCACTCCCTCCTCCCTGGAGGTCTTGCCTTATCACAAACCTCAAACTTCTGAAGATTTCACCACCCCTCATTTTGTTGCTGCTGCTGCACAGAGAGAAGTGTCTGCACACTCAGGTCCTTTAGCTTTCTCTCTATTTTCTCCGTTGTCTCCTCCAAGAATCTCTGTTCCGACATCACCCGTTCGTACTCCTTCTCCTCCGAGTTCTCCTCTACCTAATATCCCTATGGCTGGTGTTAATCCCCATCCGAACAGAATGGATGCCATAGTTGTTGCCAGATATGCTCCTTTGATTCTACCCCAGCCTCTGAATCCTCTCCCTGCTGGAGACTATTTGAAATACATGCCCAAGTTAAGTGGGGAGGGAGATGTAACTGCTGAAGAGAACCTAGCTGCCTTTTACAGCTATGCAGACAACTTGAATATCGAGAGTGAAGATGTCTGGATGAGAGTCTTTGTCTAGAGCCTTGATGGGGAGGTGAGGAAATGGTTCTGGGGACTGGCCCCTGGATCTATTGCTGGCATTGAAGCCTTAGATAATGTTTTCCTGAGGCAGTGGGGAGACAGAAAATATTATATGTATTATATGACAGAGTTTGGGTCTCTGAGGAAGATGCAAGGAGAGTCTGTCTCAGACTTCTCCAAAAGATTTAATAAGATGTACAACAAGATTCCTGCAGAGATTAAGCCCTCAGAGGCCTCTGCTCAAATTTCCTATGCTGGCGCATTTGACCCTGATTTCTGCCTCGTGTTAAGAGAAAGAAGGGCCACCTCTTTGGCTCAGATGCAAGATGCAATTGTGGAGGTGGAATCCAACATACTGGCAGTTGACAGACTGAGAAGCCAGGCCGACACAGACAGAAGAAAAGAAAAATCGGAAGCTTCAACTTCCGGCACATCACTACCCCACACTCAAGTAAATGAGCTGACCCGAGTTATGAACCTCCTCAAAGAAGAGGTGGAGAGATTGAAGGTGGAAAGGAAACAAATGTATAAGGGTCCTCAGACCACTGAGAATAGAGGAGGTTTCAGAAGAACAAATAATTTTTCTCCTCCAACCATGCACAGAGAGAAGGAAAGAGACAGAGATGACCAAAAAATTCAGGCTCCCTTCCAGAACAATTTTGTGGCTGATGAAGAAGAAGGGGARGCAGAYGAGCCTGAGCCYAAWATMCACKSTSTAGAAGTCACTSCYCCTTTCCCTCATCTSACYCARWCWGCWTATGAAGAGTCYCTCATGGATGGTCARCTGAAYGAATTGAGMAAGGGAGACAAAGCYAGYGGTGGTCGAGKCAGRTACAAYCTGAGKTCCGACAAAAGAGCAGYAGCACCTGATGTTCCTRAGYCATCCACCAGAACMGARAAACCTGCTAATGAAGYAGYAGACAGAGGTAAGAAGGCTCAACCCCTCTCCCCCATYGTCCATAATCATGTTCCTGAAATTAGAGAAATCCCAAAGCCTATGTCTTCTTTCAATTTCGAACATGAAATTCAAAAAGTAAGAATTCYTGTGCCACTTAYTGARMTTATTAARCATGRGGAATTCAAAAAAYRCTTCTYTGAGCTGTTAAAGTHYGAAGCCTCATATCCCYTYACARACTCYATAAACCTCYARKATGAAAGGCCTGYAGTTRTCCTAGGTCCCATGRTAGAAGACAGAGATGATTCATCCCCTCCCTTCTACACCTCCCTGAACATACATGACAAGGTACTGCATAACTGCCTTATGGACTCAGGGGCCTCCCACAACCTCATGCCCAAAGCTGTCATGGAAGAATTAGGACTGGAAGTCACCCGAGCCTATCACGACCTCTACTCTTTTGACTCCAGAAGGGTGCAATCTTTGGGAGTAATTAAGGACCTAGCAGTTTCTTTGTTTCAGCTACCCATGAAGAGTATGGTCATGGATATTGTGGTAGCCGATGTCCCCCCTAAGTTTGGCATGCTATTTTCAAGATCCTGGATAAAGAGACTGGGGGGAACCTTGCAGATGGACCTCACATATGTCACCGTTCCAGTCTTTGGGGGGGAACATAGAAGATTATACAGAGAAGCCCAGCTAGCCTACATTGTCAGTGACGAGACCAACCCTACCAATCATCCCATCTATGCCTTGGACACCGATTTAGGCTCCAGTTTACTACAGCTCACCCACACCCCTGAAGCTTCTTTGCAGATAAGAAAACAGCCTGTCCTCAATCAGGAGACCTCCCCTCCAACTTCCTCTGTTTGGAAGATGTACTTTGATGGATCTTCCTCCAGCATGGGTACCGGTGCCGGAGTGATATTTATATCACCTCGTCATGAGATCATCTCTCTGTCATACAGGATGGAATTCGAGGTCACTAATAACGTGGCAGAGTATGAAGCTCTGGTTCTGGGATTAAGAGCTGCTAAAGAAATGGAAATCAAGGAGGTAGTTGTGTTTGGTGATGCAAAACTAATCATCCAGCAGGTAAAAAATGTTTATCAGACTAAGCATCCTCGGCTCAGGAATTACAGAAACGAGGTATGGGATCTGGTTGAGGATTCCTTCCTGGCCTTTAACATTTCCTAAATTCCAAGGGAGGAAAATGCCTTGGCTGACTGTTTGGCTTTCACAGCTAGTGTGCTCGAAGTTCCTACGCTGCCCACTACCAGGTCCGATGTGGAAATAAAATACAGACCTTCTATACCAGACAATGTCAAACATTGGAGGGTGTTTGAAGATGATCAAGAAATTGAGAAATTTCTCCAGTCCATTGATGAATTTTCCACAATGCACATAGATGAGGATCCTGAAGAGGAAGACGACCATCACCCTGAGGAATTTGTGAATAAGATTGCCGATCACCAGATCATTCAGCTACCGAGAAATCACATTCCAAGAGGACTGATCCCGTAAGAAAGATTGTTCGACGGGAATGATGTGGCAGTAAAGGGTAAGGTTTCAGGTGATGATGATGAAATAGCTGAATGCAACATAGGCACACCTGAGGAGCCAAAGTTTGTCAAGCTGTCAAGAAGTTTGACCGAGGGGCAGAGGATCGAATATATCAAGTTGCTGAAGGAGTTTGCTGATGTGTTTGCATGGACCTACAAAGACCTCAAAACATATGACACATCAGTCATCGAGCACAAGATTCCACTAAAAGAGGAGGCTAAGCCTTTCAAGCAGAAGCTGAGACAGATAAATCCCATATTACTGCCTGTCATGGAGAAAGAGGTAAAGAAGCTGCTAGATGCCCAGATCATTGTCCCCTTGAGATTTTCTGAATGGGTGGCCAATTTGGTCCCAGTGAGGAAGAAAAGTGGAGAAATCAGACTTTGTGTCGATTTCAGGAACCTGAACAGAAGTTCAAGAAAGGACAATTACCCCCTGCCCAACATGGAACATATTTTACAGAGGGTCATTGGCGCATCTAGGATGTCCATGATTGATGGTTTCTCTGGATATAATCAGATATCAGTCATGCCTGAAGACAGAGAAAAAACAGCCTTCATCACTCCTTGGGGCACATTCATGTATGCCAAAATGCCTTTCGTACTGATGAATGCAGGAGCAACGTTTCAGCGAGCCATGGACATAGCCTTCATCGGGGAGAAGGACTAGTTTGTGGTGATATACCTGGATGACATCACAGTCTTCTCTAAGACTGATAAAGAACACTGCTATCACTTAAAAAGAGTCTTCCTGAAATGTCGGAGGTATGGCCTATCATTAAATCCCAAGAAGTCACTGTTTGCTATGCAGGAAGGGAATCTATTAGGTCACATAGTGTCAGAAGAAGGAGTAAGGATTGACCCGGGCAGGGTAGAAGCGATTCAGGCCCTGTCACTTCCCCGTTCCAAGAAAGAAGTTCAGGCATTTTTGGGGAAGATTAATTTTTTGAGGAGATTCGTCTAAAACTTTGCTGAGCTAGTAAATCATATCACAGCCATGCTCAGGAAGGGCCGTGAAATAAAGTGGAATGCTAAATCAAGGGGATCTTTTGCCCAGATAAAGAAAGCATTGACTGAGGCACTTGTGCTGATCAGTCCCGATTATTCTAAAGATTTCCTGATTTTCTCATTTGCTTCTGATGACTCAATAGCAGCAGTCCTATTGCAGAGAAACGATCAAGGGCGAGAGCAGCCAATTGCCTTCTTCAGCAAGGCACTGAGAGATGCTGAGCTAAAATATGAGATCATGGAAAAGCAGGCCTATGCATTGGTGAAAGCTCTCAAAGCTTTCAGGATCTATGTCTTGCACTCAAAAATCACTGCATATGTCCCTTCCACTTCTATGAAGGACATTCTCATACAGCCTGACATAGATGGGAAGAGGGGCAAATGGATAGCTAAGATCCTGGAATTTGACCTCGAGATTAAGCCCACCAAATTGATAAAGGGGCAAGGTTTGGCCAGGTTGTTGGCTGAATCCAATTACAAAGCTCTGGAAATTAACTGCATCAATGAGCAAGCTGAGTCATCTAGCAGTAATTCCCAGATCACCATACCACTAGCAGCCTGTCCCTGGTACAGGGACATCTTGTACTTTCTGCAGGAATTAAAGCCCCCTGATGGACTGGGAAAGAGTAGGGCCAGAGCTTTGAAGCTCAAAGCGGTCAAATATTGCCTCATTGACCGAGCCCTGTATTGGAGAGACCCTCTGGGGATATTATTATGATGTCTGGACCCATTGCAAGCGCAGAAAGTGATGTTCGATTTTCATAGCAGTCTCTGCGGGGGCCATCATTTTTGGAAGACCACGGCCCACAAGATCCTCCGGGCTGGGTATTACTGGCCTACTTTGTTTACTGATGTCTGCAGGGAAGTCAGGGCTTGCATCAAAAAACAGAAATTCTCAGGTAAACAACAACTTAAATCTTTGCCATTAAAGCCTGTAGTAGTTTCTGCACCTTTTCAGCAGTGGGGATTGGATTTCATCGGAGAGATTCATCCTCCCTCAAGTGGCCAGCACCGATGGATCCTCACTACGACTGATTATTTCACCAAATGGATAGAAGTTGTCCCCACTAGGAGCATTTCTCACAAAGTAATCATCAGCTTCTTGGAAGACATCATAGCCAGATTTGGTTGCCTAAGCAGAATTGTTACTGACAATGCCTCCCCCTTCAGTTCTGAGCCTCTGATCAAATTTTGTGAACAATTTGGGATTTCGCTGGTCCATTCCACTCCATACTATCCTCAGGGAAACAGACTGGCAGAGTCCTCCAATAAAAGCCTGATCAAGCTTATCAAAAAGCTACTGGAGGACAATCAGAAGGCCTGGGACTCAAAGCTCAAATTTTCTCTCTGGGCCGATCGGGTGACAACTAAGAAGTCCCTGGGTCTCTCACCT
>ML799591.1:198985-236853 GCA_009831015.1 Picea engelmannii
TGAGTCTGGTATGTAAGAGACAAAGGAGGTCTTGATCCAACTTCAGCCAGGGGGTTGATAAAAGGGACACTCGGGGCCTTACGGCCCCTCAGGAACACGTCACCCTATTTTGAAGCCCGTCCGACTGCTTTCGACACTTGAAAATTTCTTGATATCTCTTTGGCGGATTGTCGATTTTGTGGGTTCAGGAAATTTCAAATTTCTAGATGTTGTTTCCTGTGCCCGCTACCTTCAGATTTCTTTCCAAGTATATGCAATATGTATACAACTTATCCAACAACATACAGAAAATATCTTGCCAAGAAATGGAATATCTATTTCAGATTTGAATATATTGGACCTTATTTTCCCTCTTCTATACTTGAACAAATTTTTGTTTATTTTTCCCCTCTACTATCTCTTTCTCGTTACTTAGTTGTTTTTTCCGAAAATGCGACTCTGACCAACCAGTATCCATTCGATGCCTAGGCACTTTTCAAATCGGGAATTCCTGGACAGGCAGGCTCTATATTGAACTTCCATTGTTTTGTGGCCTACAAACAGCACCCGGACCTCCGCCATATACAAATTTGTTTCTGCACTCCCACATCATACCCTCTTCCGTGATACACAGTTTGCACATGAAAGTTCTGAGAACTGCAATTTGACCTTCGGGTCCTCACGTCTCCCCGGGGCCTATTGTCACCCCGTTTTGAAGCCCCTGCATCCACTTTCCATATTTCACCATTTCTTGGAATCTCTTTCGCACCTCCAATTCCATACTTACCTGAATTTTTTCACTTGTGTATTCTCGGGCATGCAGGCTGCACTTATGGACTCCTACATCAGCCCTCTTCCATGTTACACAGTATGCACTAAAATTTCTTATCAATACAATTTGATCGTTGGGCCCTCATGTCTCCTCTAGGACCCTTGTCAGCCTATTTTGATGCTCGTTCGCCCACTTTCCATGCCCATTTATTTCAATCTCTTTCGCGGATCGTTGGGTTGGCAGGTTCAGACAATTTCCAATTCCTAGTCGTTATTTTTTGTGTGTGCCACCTCCACACTTCTTTCCAAGTATATGCAATAAGTATATAACTTCTCCAGAAACATGCACAAAAGATATTGCCAGGAAATGGAATATCTTTTATAGACATTAATATATTAGCCCTTCTTTTTCATCTTCTATACTTGACCAAATTCTTGTTTCTCTCTTCCCTGTACTTTATCTTTCTCATCATTTAGTCATTTTTTCAAAAATATCTAGCTGCGCGGGTTGGCGGACTTGTGAGTTCAGGACTCTTACATAATCCCCTCTTTCGTGTTACACAGTATGCACTCAAAAGTTCTTATCAACATAATTTGACTATCGGTCTATCATGTCTCCTCGGGAACCCTTGCTAACCTATCTTGGAGCCCATCTTCCGGATTCGTACATCAACCCCTCTTTCGTGTTACACAGTATGCACTCAAAACTTTCGATCAATACAATTTGACCGTCGGGGCCTCATGTTTCCTTAGGAACCCTTGTCACCCTATTTTGAAACCCGTCTGACCGCTTTCCACGACCATTTCTTGCAATTTATTTCGCGGATCATAGACAATTTCATATTCCTAGTCGTTGTTTTCTGTGCCCACCACCTTTGCACTTCTTTCCAAGTATATGCAATAAGTATATAACTTCTCCAGAAACATGTAGAAAAGATCTTTCCAGGAAATGGGATATCTCTTACAGATGTGAATATATTATCCCTTCTTTTTCATCTTCTATACTTAGCCAAATATTTGTTTCTCTTTTCCCTGAACTTTATCTTTATTGTCACTTATTTGTTTTTCCGAAAATGTCTAGTTGCGCGGGTAGGCAAACTTGCGGGTTCACGTTTTCACTCGTGCTCTTATATCGCGACACCGACCGACCGCTTCCCCATTCCATACCTAGCCACTTCTCCGACCGCGGATTCCTGGTAGGCGGGCTCTATATTGGACTTCTATTCTTCCATGACCTATGAACAGTACCCTAACTTCCACGATATACAAATTTACAACCGGACTCAGATCATACCGTCTTCTGCATTACAGTCTACCTATCATGCCCTCTTCTGTGGTACATATTTTGCACTGAAAACTTTCGAGACATACAATTTGACCGTCGGGTCGTCACGTCTCTTGTGGAAATATTGTCACCCCATTTTGAAGCCCGTCCATCCGCTTTCCATACTTTGGCATTTCTTCGAATTTCTTTTGCGGATCGTCGGGTTGGCGGGTTCAAGAAATATCCAATTCCTAATTGTTGTTTCTTGTGCCTGCGCCCTTTTGCAATTAGCAATTAACACTTATATATAAGATCTTATTTATAAGTATGCAATTAGCAAGCGTTAATGATAAACCAGGATTTGAGGAGATCTCCCATTGATACACATAAAACCAAATTCTCGGATGGTTATATTATCCCTTCCGAGTGTTAATTTCAAACACCATGGAATGTCATTTGCACATCGTCGGGTTGGTCCGTTCACGAAATATTCAATCCTCGATTCCAAAAACAAGTTCGATCGACCATTTCCCTATTCCATAATTAGTCATTGTCCCAGAATTCCACAAATATACAAACCAACCGTTGAACTGCCCCACCATGCTCTCTTTGGTTTTACATGTTTTGAAGTAAAAAATTCTGATACATAAAATTTGACCGTCGGACACTCACCTACCCTCTTCCGTGGTAGAAATTTGAGGGAAGGTGTGAGGTCCAAATTGGACTGTGTGAGGACCAGAACGAAGTAATTTGGACCTCTGGGATTGCTCGTGCAGGCCATGTCCCTGAAACGTTTGACTATAAGGAGCTGGTCTCTTGGTGCACTGATAAATTTATTTCAGACAAAAGAATTATTCAACTACGAGACCACTCTTCTGTTTCTTTGTTACCTTGGGTATTTTTCCAGATGTTAAGATTGTCGAAGCCAACATTAACGTTCAAAGGAGAAAATTCCAAACATTTCCTAGCAAAGCATAATAACGGGTTGGACCTCTTGCCTGATTTCTTGGAAGACCCGATGGTAGTTCCTAAAGATATCACAAGCTTGCAGGTTAGTTCATTTAGAAATCCATTCTGCGAAATTTCCTGGTTGTTTACAAGAATAACGGGACATGAGTCCACAACAACTATTTCCCGAATGGCTCTTTATATTTTGTATTTCATAGTCAAGAAACAAACCATTTTTTATTGGGGAAAGCTAATTTCCCATGAAATTTGTTCCCAATTGTCAAGCTTCAAAAAGGAGAAGAAATTTTATATGTCATCCTACTTATTTTTTCGATTGCACATTGCTTCCAGTTTCCATAACTGTCTCTGTCCAATAAGGTCAACTGGGAATTTGACCCAGTAATGTTCTGGTACCAGGCCTTGTGGAAGCACAAGGCCTCCCACTATTTTTATGAGGTTTTTAATGGCTTTGTGTCTGTTTTCAAAGTTTTGTTGTTAGGAGAAGATGCTCCCCGCATATCTGAATAGGAAACCTGTTTTTTGGACAAGGAGAGGACACTTGAACATTTGGATAATTACACTATGATAAGGATTTTTGGCTCCAGGGAAAAACCTGTTCTCCTTCCATGACACATTACAGACAGAATGTTTGTTACAGAAGTAGCAAGGCAATACAACTACTGGTTGCATCTATTCCAAGAGAAGAGAAAAAACAATTCATTCCTCTGCCTTGGAAAGTCAGGGACTTCATGTTGAGGAACTTCAACAAAATTGACGAATTCGTATCCCATTCTAGAAACTTGAACCTAAGATATGTTGAAAGCCTAAGAGGGTTCAACCCCAATAAATTTTTTCTACAACATTTACAAACACTTGGCTTCGGCAGTTGTTTTTTCAAAAAACACCTAACCAAAAATAGAGACATTGGCGGCAACACTCCTGCTTCTGATGCCAACGACCTAGACACACTACAACGAAGCACTAGATTGTACATGCAACAAGAAAAAGGCCTCGGTGAGAAGAGTGTTCAATCGGCGAATAACACTCCCAAAAGTACGATGTCCTGGAGCATCGCTCCAACGGCCCACCACAACAACAAAGCAACTCAGAGTTATTCAAACGGAGGAGGAGATAACGACCCTCCTCACTCTAAAATTGATAGTTCTCACATGCTTTCAGTAGACAAGAAGAGAAAAAAAATTGTGGGACAGGCGGAAGAGCCCGAAATTCAGAGTAAGAACATGGAACTTGAGCCTGATATGTATAGCATACTCCGCTACCTTGATCAACCCGGAGATGCGATCCAGCATAGTCGTCCAATGGACATATCTGATACCAAAAATTTTGACGAAAATGAATCCTTCGTGATCCAGAGCGTTGTTTTTTACAGCTAGTCCAAAAAATTGATTATTGAAAAAAAAATGTAAAAAATAAGAAAGGAAAATCCCGTTTAGAGGTTAACCTTGCAAACATGCAATCGTCCCAAATCTGCCAACTTCACATAGCGATCGGAGATGCACTTGATGATTCCATTGGAGGCATCGAGGCCAAGAATGCCAGACTGAAGGAGTGGGTCAAGGAATTGGAAGAGGCTTTGATTCCTATGCCATTGCTTGCCAATCCTTTGGCAATAGCCATGCCTGCCACCCCTGCATCCAAGTTAAAAAGATCCTCCAGCCTCCTCGCATCGTGTAGAGGATATGTGGAGAACAATATCAAGAAAAGAATGGAACCGGTTACTGAGGCGTGGGAAACATCACAAACCGTGACTTCCTTTGGAATGAGAGCACATAATTTGCTCGAACATTTGCAGGTGGCGTTAAAAGATGAAGAATATTTCTATTTAAACACGGTCCTTCCTTTTGGCACCATTGTCAACAACATGATAGAAACAAGAAGAAGACAACAAGATCTCCCATCCAAAAACCGTAGCAGTCAATTAAATGCATGCTGGAAAGAAAAAGTGAAGAACCTGCATCTCATTGTTCAGTCATGTGAACAAGCCATATCAAAGAAAAAAAAATTATTCACAAAGTTGTCCAGAATAAACTTAGCCGGAAGGACCAACGACTTCCAAGACCCCAATTTAATCGTCAACTCCTTGCCCTTAACTAGGCAAGACTTTGATAAACAAGTTGATATTTTTAAGGGGTTGTCTTTGGAAAAGTTTTACAACATCCTTGAATATGGTCAAGATGACGTGGACGACTGGCTAGTCGACTATTTAGTACATAATGAGGAAATTGATCAGGCTCTATGTAATCTTTCTATCGACTTCGGGGAATTAGAAAAGGAACTTTTCGACATAAAAATATGGAATGAGATCAATGTCGCCCCAATGAGAAGCTACATTGAAGAATGGCTCAAAAGGGAATTGAAGCAGGCCGCCGACGAAAGGTAACAAGCAGTTGCCATGATTCCAGTAGTTGTCGACGACATCAATGAAAAGGCATCAACAAACAAATAGCAAAAGGGGTCGTATGTACCATCACTGTAAATCTACTGATCACATCCTATTTTGTTTATCAACCCAATTATTCCACTTTTTTAAATAGAAATGTCTAGCCAAACACTGATACCTTTCAATTTATTATTTTCAGGTATTACACTCTATCATCGCCCACTTCTTCTTTCTACAGTCATGTTTCTTATACATACTTCTCTTATGGTCATGACAAGCGGATTGAAATTTCTAGTAATATGTAATAGACTTTTATTTTTTGATATATTTCAAATAAAACTGTTTTTTATCTCCTTTTATATTTATGTCCTCATATATTTTTATCTTCCACCAGTCTATATCACAAATGCATTTAAATTTCCAGAAACATGTAACTTTTTTAATATATTTCAAATTAAACTGTTTTTTAATCTCCTTTCATATTTGTGTCATCTTCGCTCCAGTTTTCATTTGTCTTGACTACTTTTTCCTATCCCAATTCAACCGAGCAGGTACTTCGCTCAAACAACTCAAATGTAATAAATAAAACTTATAATCCATAAAGTAAAATAAAATAACTAAACCATAATATTAATAATAAAGAAGAACATAATAATAAAATAAATCAGCCTATATTCATTTTATTTTGACTTTTAAAAATTTAGAGAATTGTTTGTTTGTTTTTTCCTCTCACTACTTCATAAATTTAGGTTAATATGAAATTACTATATNAAAAAAAAAAAAAAAAAAAAAAAAAAAAATTGTATTTTAGTAATATAAAATTACCAAATTTAAAAAAAAAATAATAATTTGTATTTTAGTTTTATTTATAATATTTAATAGATTTAAATTAAAATGAAACTAAATTGATTTAAAATGCAGTTGGACTCTCCAAAAATAAAATAAAAAATGATTAATACAAAAATTCATTTAAAAATAATCCATGTGTAAACTGACGAAAGTATCAACTCAGAAAGAGGTAAAAACGTTGAGACTACGGCGTCACGTATATGTTTTCATGGTCTCTGCTCTCCATGTGCTTCACTCAATATGCTGCCATGATCTCCACTCGTACAGCATCTCCCTGCACTTTCGTACTATCTGGAAAGATGCCCTTAACAATGAATGCTTGGAGAATGTAATGGGATTCAATGCATTCTTTATCCAACGAGTCTGAATGCCTGCCCAGTCCAGTGCACTAGCTGATAAATTTCACTGTTCTGTTTCTAATATGTCACTGGGTTCTATGCATAAGCAGCCAATTTTTAAAGCTCTTAATTCGTTTCTTCAGTTTTTACAGTAACCGAGGAAGCTCAGAAGGTAAGGCAGTGAATATTGAAGTTTTTCGAGATAAGTTTCAGACCCATACCTTTCAAATTTTGAATAAAAGCGTTCACGGGTTCTTTCGAGATAAATTTCAGACACGGGACTTTCAAACTTTGAATAAAAGCGTTCATGGATTCTTTCGAGATAAGTTTCAGACTCTTAACTTACAAATTTTGAATAAAAACGTTCATGGAGTTCTGCGCCATTTTTTCGGTTGTTTTTTGGCGGAAATATTTGATTGTTTTTTGGAGGAAATATTTGAACGGTACTGGATGTCTCAGTACTGTTGTCTGGAATTAGAGGCCTCAGTACTGTTGTCTGCAATTAGAGAATTTAGTGCGTCATTATTGAATTACAAGCTCTGTTACCTTTATTGTTATTTATTCTTCGACATTTAATAAGCAAAGCAAAGCTTGTTTGATTAATTATAGGAGTAACTTAATAAATTATTTTATTTATTTTAATTTAAAATTTATTGTAAATTATATTATTGGATTGATTGATGCAATATCACTATAAATTTTTTATTTAATGATTTATTTAAAATGTTCTAAAATAAATTAAAGTTCACAAAAAAAAAAATACATTTTTTTTAAATTTATTTATTTATTTAACTCACACCCTATCTTAAAAAAAAAAGACTATTTAAAAACATAATTTGTAAATCCACGAAGTTGGCTATTACATGTTTATAAACTCCTACATCATATCATACGATCTATTTTTTTTATTTTTTTTAAAGTAAGTGGAAGAATTTCTATTCATTCTTTTTTTTTTTTAAAGTAAGTGGAAGGGTTTCTATTCATAAAATTACAATGTATACATAAATATAGCTATGGCAACAATTATATGTTTTTATAAAAAATATGGTAATCATTAGATGTTTTTTAAAAATAATCCACGGGTTGTTGGCTTGCCAAAGGGAAACCAGATCAACTAACAAAAATACTTATATTGTCATACTGAGCTTGATAATAGCTTGATAATATATGTCTAATTAATCTACGCCAACATCCTCAAAACTACAAAGTAAACATAGAAAGACTAGTAAACCCACACTAAAAAAAATTTAGAACTAGGAAATATCCATCACTCATCAAGCACATGAACCTAGGGAGCCCCATTGGGCTGAGCACCAGCAGAGGATGACGACTTCAGAGGGGCCTTGGAGCTTGAAGGAGCGTCCTTGCCCTTGACAACCTAAAAGATCCCTCCCTACTTCTTCATGTTCACAAGCCACTTCTTCATGTTCACAAGCCATGAAACCACAGTTATCAACAAACAAGACTGATGCTCTGGAGCTTCAATCTGCTTCAACAAATTGCTAATTTCCTGCTACTAAGGCACCCAAATCTGTGCTACCATTGCTTTCACATGCCAATATAACTCCAGCGTTTGATAGAATTTAGTTTCCATATTTCTGGTGCAGCCTAGATCAAGGACAATGTCCCCAACCTATTCCTCCACGGCTTCATTCTCAATCTAGGCATGCCTAGCTCTCACCTAGGCTTCCAGTGCCTACATGGCTTCCTTATCGGTCAAGTTGGCCCTGGAAAAGTAATTCATGGCCACCTCCTCTGCAACAAGGATGACCTGAGTCTTCTTCTCCAAAGTAAACTCCCCTTTTTGTTTTGTGGGTGCCATGGAATATCAAACAAATCCCCATAGAGAACCCTTGCGATAACAACATTGAATCACCTGAACCCACCTCATAATGCTACTTGTCTCAAACTTGAGGGACAAATACGAGAGCCATAGAATGAAAACCATCTCCATGCGAGCTTCTATCGTATGCCTTCTCCCTTGTGCAGGCATAATGTTTATCAACACAAAGTCGCCCAATTCATTTGTTTCCATTATTTCCTTCATCACAAATTGTTGTTGACTGAACTGATGCATCGTACCTGCCCTTAATTTCCATTGATAATTGATCATCATTCTCTGAAATTTCTTCACCCTCCCATTCAACTGCATGATGCACCCGAGTCGCTTGGCTTGAAGAGATGACAAGAGGAGGTGTTGTAGATGATACAACCCACGTGTGGACATCGTGTCCCATCGTCTTGCCAACTGTCATTTCATCTTGGCCCGTGTGGCCATATGTCACCTAATCCAGGTGCATAACATATGATCTATTCACGACAACTGTAGTGAACAAATTTATAAATGGAAGTTATTGTTTTTATTTAAAGGTGGCCTAAATGTGTGAAATATTATCCCACTTCAATAATAAAAAAACATGGGCAAAAATTAAAAGATGCCATTAATATTTCAAAGTCATCCTCTTCATTTGCGTGCAACACAGACACATTGTGACTAAAAGTACTACAAAATCTAAGTTCAAACCCTGAGGTTGGTATTAAAATGGTAGAAATCAACTTAATAGAATGTCACTTTTTTTTTCCAGATGAGAAATTAACCCGTTGGGAACCTACCCCGATACTTCCCCACATAGTGGATGATATGGGAGTGGAAAGCAGTAGCCCCAGGGACTCATAGCTAGGCTCGAACCCATGACCTCTCCCCAAACTGGAAGAGTGTGCGCACATCTTGCCAACTGAGCTATCCCTTGGGACTTAATAGAATGTCACTTGAAAAGTGAAAGAAATGAGAAGTCCATATTTCAATCTTTACACATGTTAGGATCATTTCTAGTAGATATAAGGGTGTATAAGTAATAAAAAATTGGGAGTTGTGTTTCAGTTTTCTTATAAGTTTTAAGAGCAATTGCATTGCTTGATTATTTTGGTCTGTAAACGTATCTTCGTTAATATGTAAGTATTTTTTTATTGATTTGTGGGTAGCTAAGAATTTGATGCAAGAAAGGTTACTTTGAAAATATTAGCTTGAAGACACCAATGATTGCAGGTAGAGGCGAAATGGCTTGTCCAAGTTGAGATAGAGTTCAATAGAACATGGTTTGTGGACTTTTGATTGGCTAAGTGAAGGTGTGGAAATAGAAGACCATGTGAATGACAATACGTTGATAGTCAAAGTGAAGATTGTTATTAAGTAGAACACCACATAAACCAAGAATGCTTGTTCTAGAAGCAAGACAATAGGCATTGGAACTATATGCCACAAAATTCATAGTTGCTATAGAAGAAAATCATGGGTGTTAGAACTTTGTGTTATGGATAATGTTCAAAGACGAAGACCCATGTGTATTTTTGGAGACCAAAATTTTACCCTAGTTGAAAGGTCAGTCTGAAGAAATGAAAGGGCTTAGTGATAAAGACGAATCATTGGGGAAGAGTGATTGATCTTGAGCTAGAGAAATGAAAAGAAATGGAAGCTAGAACATTCACGGTTGTAGCTAAAGCAGACACATTGGGATATGTAAGGTGAATGGATGTGATGGGAAAAGATAAATAGAAGAGTTGAGAATGAGTTAGACAACTCTCAATAGCATGAATATTTTGTTAATTTTATAATCCCAATACCTAGATAATTATTTCCTAGTGATTTCCTTGCTGAAACAATTAATTACAACTCACTGAACAATTTATATTGGCTGGAATAATTAACATAAATTAAATAGTGGAAGCAAAATGAAAACCAATCTCACAATGACACATGCACAACAAATTTCTACCCTTCAAATATGATTTTCATTAAATAATTTCCAAGCATACAAGGGCTCCCTTACCAGGAAAATTACCCAATGAAGAAAATACAACCAACAACAAGCCTGGAGAATCTTCCCTCCAAGAAACCCTATGCCTAAAAATTTTCCCTAGAAACCCTCTTCTTGCAAATCTTCCCTAAAAACCCTCTTCTTGTTGCTACCATTGTACAACCTCCTATACGGGTACCTGTATGGTCCTTACAGCCTGCAAAATAGGCTTGTGTCTTGTTGTACGGTGGGTTTTCGTGGCCTGTACGACCCATGTTGGGATGTACAGTCCACCTATGACTTCCTGTATAGCCCCTCCAACAAACAAATGAGGCCTCCTCCCTACTGGTACAACCTCCTAGAAATCCTTCTGGTTGTTGTCCTTTCCTCCCTTGCTGACCTACAGAGTGAAAGTCCTTCTCCACTCTCAATGAGTCACTAACTCCTTGCTTGTGCGTGTCTTCTCCTCTCATATTGGCTACCTTTTATAATCTTGAGTTGAGCCCTAACACTAACCTCCAAAGTGATTAATGGTTGAGATTAGATCTCACCTCACTTGATATCAATGGCTAAGATTTAATTTAATTCATTAATGCCAAAAACTTAGGCATTTAATTAGATTAACCTCTATTAATTTTAAAATGAAATCTACTTTAATAACTAAATTATTAAAGCGAATTCCCAAAGTTTTGAGAGGTATTGGTGGAAATTTACACATGTAAGACACAAACCAATGTGGAAATATCTATATGAGCTACAAACTTCAACAAATTTGAGACCGAACAAGTTGGCCAAAATAATGGAACCATTGATGGAGAGAGGTCTCCATACAAATAAAGAAAGGACATCTTGAAAACGGATTGCCATGGCATGTGGCCTGGCTATGAGAATTTTCTACTGTTGAAGACAAATTGTGAAACATCATTGAAGTGTGTTGAAATTGTAACCTCTATATGAGTCGTTGTATTAATAATATGAGTATCAAGGTTTCCCTATAGCTTATGTTTGAGTATGAGTGTGTGGTTGATACCTATATGAACTAGAGTGAGAAATATGTGGCTTGGTATGTTTATCTTACTTGTTAATGGTTATATGTAAGTAGTCTACCATACCTAATCCAGAATGGATCATTATATAATTTTTCATCTATGTTGGTACTTTTTGGGTGGATAAATTGGAGGAATTGGATTGCAGGGACCATTTTGGTGGTAGGCCCCAATTTGGAGATTTGGGGTCCAGAACCTTCCAAATAAATTTTTAGGCATCAAATGACATTTTTGGGGGTCAAAACTTTGTGGGAATAGCTCTAATCCCCTTGATGCTATTCTACACATTAAGACCTTTCCAATGGTGCAAGAATCACCTTAATTAGAGCTCATATGTGAAAGTTATGCCTCTCACAAGTTTACCTACCTTGTTGACGACCATGTTACGAGTGGATTCCATGTCAATCCCCTTTACTCACATGTGGGGCTATCCATGTGTGGATTTTCAAGAAGATTCTAGAAGGTCCAAAACCTTATCACTAATTGAGGGCCGAGGATGCAAAAACCCTAACAGATGACTATCGAGCTACCAAGCTGCTAGGAAGAGAATGGATTCCATTCTTTATCATTGTAATTGTTCCATAGTTGAGAAGAACATATAGGAGTGGTATTTTGAGAGCATAACAGAGGAGGTAGGATATTTTGTAGCAATCATTTAGGCCACAATGTCAAAGGAAAATCCATAGCGAGTGATGCCCCTTTCTTTGTACTTGCTTTTCATAACTGAAGAAAAAAAAAGAGCAACGCATAGGCCTCACCTTCTAGCTGGGTATTCTCCCATATTAGGTTTTCCCATATATATATTGTGTTCACTTGTGTGGATGGTGTGTATATTTTCTTGTTGTTTCATTTTCGTATTTAGTTATTTTCATAAATTTGAGCAATAAGCTAGTAATAATTAATTTGGGATCTAAGGAAATAAATTGCATAATCTAAGATTTCATAATATTATAAGATATGTTGTGATGAAATTTTCCAGTGGAATATCCACGATAGTTTACAAATCAATACCTCTAAATTATGCAATGTTGAGTGTGTTAATATATCGGTCATAGAGGAATATGCTTCTAAGTATGAGAGTTGTGAAAAGACAAAAGTCTGTGTGAAGACTTGTGCATTTGAATTTGTAATTTCCTATGTAAATGGTGCCTCTATGTTAGCCTATTGTGTAGTATCATCACATTGGGTACTACTTTGGGTCCATAACCCATAGGTTTCCATTGAAATCTATTTCCTAGTATATTCTTGATTGCAAGTTGAACAATACTTGAATTTCTATTGTGGTGTAGTCTATGAGAAGATTAATCTTCACCAAGAAGAAAAAGAGTTGTTGTGAAGAATGTGTTGGGCACAAACATGGCTAACATCTTATTTTGTAGCTATCATTATCAGGGCGCAAAAGGAAATATTTTGTAGATTCATAGTTTCTATAGTTTTGGCATTCTGCGGTTGTTAGTTATGCTCTGCATCGTAGTGGTTATGAGAATCTGCATTGCCAACTTATTCTTTTTCACCAAAGATATGAATTCCACTATGGAATTACTCTAATGAGCAGGGGGGTATATCCACCTGCATCAAGTGATATTAGATCTAGTTTTAGCTATAGGATGAAACATTGTTGGAGCATCGAAGTGATGAAGGGATTTTCCCCCTGTGATCTTGGGTCTGGATCACAATAGAGAAAGACTAAGTGGCAGAGACAATAGTCTCCCCTCAAAGACAAGCACACAAACACTAAAGAAAATAACTACTTAAACTAGGAGGAAGTAGGGATAGAAAGGAGAAACCAAAGTGCACCTTGTTATCTTGTTTGATGTCGATCCTTTCTCCAATTCATTGAATAGATCTGAATCTTCTACTAGAACCATCCTGTAAGATAGATACAAAACAAGGGCTGCAACGAAAGTAGTTATGAAATCAAAAGCATGTGAGCATTATATGTCATATTCAAAGTAAGTATAAAGATAAACATACATTGAAGACAAAATATGAGGGAAAACAAACTCTTTTATTATCAGTAAGTGGAAAAGGTAAGTTACAACCCTCTCCAACCTTTAGGCATTGTCTTGAAGCCAACTGTCTGGGTTCCTCTAGGAATCCGCAAGCATCAACCAACCAATGTAATCTTCCTTCAATGACTCAGATAAGGATAAGAAGACACTTTATAGTCACATAACATGAGAAAGACGTGTTGTAAAAGGAGTTTCCAGACTACAGGGGATGTTTCTCAGAAAATTATAGGGAAGGGAGGCTTGCTAGATGTTGGAAGCATAAATTTGCATAAAAGGACTTGACCTCTGCTTATCCCTCAATGATTGTTTTATATCTTCCCAAAGAGGTTTGGGGAGTTGGATTCCATTGTGTACGGGAAAGGGTCATTGGGAAATGAGTCCAACCGAAAAACCAACCCGAAAACACAGAATTTATTTTTTTTCACAAATTTTGAAGGCATCTGCGGGTTGCAGTGTGGAAAGTCATGGATGTCCACGTGTTACACTAGGAAAACCTGTGGATATGCTCTTAGGGAATGTTTTTTAAATTATTTTTGAGATATCTTTTGGGGGAAAAGTCTAGCAAGCATTGGGAAAGGGTTGGGCAATGGAACAAATGCATAGGTGTGGCATTTTGTCCTATAACACAAAGCAAGCTACATCTCTAGAGGAAGAGATTACAATGGAAGCATACAAAAGATAAATCAAAGAAAGATGCACAATATAAAGGACTAGATTTCAAACAAAGATGATGATTGCTTAAAAGAGAAGATAAAAGAGCTACAAGATGAAGAGGATAATCAATTCAAATTATGCTAGAAGAGAGGAAATGAATGTTTCCTGGAGTGAAGAAAATCCAAAGGGTTACTGCTAAGAGAAAAGAAAGTCCCAGAGAACATATTATTAGAGATAGAGGTAATATGGGTCATGAGAGAAATAATCACTTGAGATGAGTCTGAAGTGTGTGGCTTGAAGTGGAAGCATGAGTGTCAGTTGCACGAGGGACATCTCATTGAAGGTGTGACATGGGAGAGGAATATATGACTCAATGTCATGGGTGATATAGCTCCTTGAACACATAAGTAGGTTGTGAGAGAAAATGTAGTTGGAAGGTCTCTAGTTGGAGATTGGGCTTATATGTTCTAAGGGACATGTTGGTAGTAGTGTGATGGTGCAAATTATGTTATTTCCTAGATGGTGGATAGATATTAAGAGTGGCATTGAGTCCAAGAAAAAATAAGAATGTGTACAGATGCAAAGTCTTATATCAATGGAAGATTTGAAGCATGTGTGGTAGTGTTTCAAGATGCAATGAAAAGATGAAAGGTGAATGTGATTCTTTGATATGATGTTTTCTTATTGATTGTTTGCAAAAAATGATGATTTTGTAGCACATTAATAAAATGATTACATAGATTGTAGAGGTTACAAAAGTAGAAGACAAAGAGGATAAATACACCTATAAAGAAGCCTAAGTAGATGCCATGAATATTTAGTGGCTTGAAAGGAAGCATGAGATGGTGGAGAATTGAAGGATCTACTAAGTTGAAGATGAGGGCTGATTTCTAGTCCCGGGAAAGAGGAAGGATATTAGTGAAAAGATACTAAAGATAAATATGTTTCTGACAAAGAGGGAAAGTAGATTGCAATTTCATTACAGAAAGAAATACATGAAGAGATACTACAAAATAATTGAAGTCTACTATAAGAATGTGTTCCAAGTTGAGTGTAGAGGTGTTGTGTGAAGTGAAGGACTGCTAAAGGTATGTCTTTGATGATTTTAATACACTGACAAAACCGTTAACCGAGGAATTTTGTCTCTGGTTGTGACTAATAGATTTGAGAGAAGTGTAATATGTTGAACATGTGACTTCATGTTGTGTGGTTTCAAGTAGAGTGGTTGGCTACATTGAAGGCACTTTGTATATTGCATGAAAAATGGTAGTGGCATGTCTCTATGAGAACATGAATCAATTTGAGTCGTTCATATGATGCATGGATAAGGAGCACATGATCAATGCTCATGGTAGTGAAGAAGGAGAGACAAACATGGAAATAGTGACAAAATACGGGTTGCATAAAAAAGTGAGTTGTGGATGGAAATCCTAGAATTCTGTAATAAGTGTGTTGTTATGTTGTTGCAGGTAAATATCCAATAAACACTCGGATGGGGTGACATGTGAGGCTCAAGTGGCTCTCCATGCAAATGGGCAAGTTGACAGGTTATGTAGGGAGTGGTAGTTTGGTATCACGACCCTTGGTGTGAAGGAAGGAAGCTTGAAGAAGCAAGGACAATTGTATTGGGATAGTCCTTACATCATTTTTGGAGTAGAGGTGTAGTAATAATGAGATGGGGATGATGGGAAAGGAGGAAATTATGTCAATAACAAGAGGATTTGGTTTTATATATTCTAAAGGATCCATCTAGTTGGTAGGTGCGAACCTTAAGAACTTTGTAGTCTTAGCTAGGTCCTAGGAATGGGCTCTCCAATTCGCATGGGGTAATTTAGGTGTAATTATCCTAGATATTTCATGTGGCCCAGTTGGAGTGTCTGGTTGGGGATTTCACCTAATGGGGGCCAGGTTTCTATTACTAGATTGGTGGTATAGGATAGGAATATTCTGTTTTAGTGGGCTTGTTAAAAAAGTGAGTGAGAAATATTTTGGAGGTCAAGTGCAGCCTAATTGGATGGTTCAGCTCGTGGACTAGTTCTCTTGGCATTCTAGTCAATTGTCAATTCTTGGACACAAAAGGTGAGATGTGGGCATCAAATTTATTGGGTTCTCATCCCCAGTGATTTCATTCTATGGTGGTGGTTGTTTCAGGTCCATGTGCATGGTGAATTGGCCACTCACTTCCTTGGTCTCATACTCTTCAAGTGATATTGTAGAATTCTCTTATGTAAAGGCCCCATAATATAGTGCAAGGGGTTAGCGGAGAAGGCACAATAATGTTGTTTGGCCTACTCTTGGAAAGGATAGAACACCCTCCATTTCCAGAGCTAATCGGACATCCAAGAGAGCCAAGCAGACTTTACAGTTAATGTTTTTGATTGAGTTGAAAGAGGATGTAGATGCCTTAGAGAAAATTGTCTTGGAAAAGAGAAAAAGGGAGGTGCAAGAGTGAGGGATGGTTATTTGACCTTGGCTTCTCAAGGAGTAGAGATACCAAGCTCTTCAAGGGAAATGAGCATTATTGGATAACCAAAGCTCTCATTGTTCAAGTGCTCCAAGAGTGGGGAATCCAACACAAGGATCTACTAGACAGATTCATGATGTTCAGAGCTAAGTTTGAGGTGGTTTGCAGGTTGGTATTTTGTATCAAAATCGAGGTGGTGGATAAAAATGAAAATGACAAAGGTGGTGTTGGGAATTTACAAGGAAATTCCTTGAATCCAGTCATCATCGATGAGGATGTTGAGCAAGACATCAACAAATAAGCCCCTAATCATCATGGTGTCAAACCTCCTAGTCCTCTAGGATAGGATTGATAAGTCTCTCTATGGCTATCACCTATGGTTTTCTTATGATGTCATCATGTTCAAACATGTTTCTTTGGGTTAGTTTTTTGTTAGTCTTATTATCTACTGGCTATTTTTACAGTTTATATGAGATTTTGAATTTTTGTAAATGGATTATACATAGTTATAGAAACTTTGATAAACTTGAAAGACTATTATGAAGCTCTCTATGGCCTGGTTTCCTTTTTGGTATGCCATAGAGAGTCATGGTTGTAAACCTTTTTGTACCAAATCTATATAAATAGAAATTGATTACAAAAAGAAGAGTTAATATCCAACAATCAATAGGATGATAGTAGTGGTGAGTTGAAACAAGAAGTTGCAACAAGAAGATGATTTGCAATGTATTTCCATAGAAGAATTGTGAGGATATGGAATCCTTGACTTCCATCATAATGCACTGCATTTCTTGCAAAGTTCAAGTGTACAACAATGAAGATGATGAAGAGTGTAGAGTTAATGAAGACAACAATGATGAAAGATGTATTGGGCAAGTTAACGTTTGAAGAATTTACCTCATAAGCATGAGGGAATGCTTTCTTAATAGCCTAGGGAGTCTATTATAGAAGCATTGAGGTTACTTTCAAGATTCCATCTTGAAGAAACTAGTGATTGTAGGTAGAAGGAAGATGTCTTGTCCAAGTTGACATAGAGTTTAAGAGAACATGGTTTGCGTATTCTTGGTCGGAAAGTGAAGGCATGGAAAGAGAATATGGCGTGAATAATAGCATGCATATAGCTATATTGAAGATTTTTACCAAGTGGAATACCATACAAACTAAGAATGCTTGTTGTGGAAGTAAGATATGGGAACTAGAACTACGTGTTATGGAATTCCTAGTTGTTCCATATGAAAAGTATGGGTGTTAGAACTTTATGTTATGGATCAGGTCCAAAGACAAATACCAATGTGTTTTTGTGGAGACTGAGTAGTGATGAAGTATGTTTATTTTTTTACCCTAATTGAAAGGTCAATGTGAATAAATGAAGTCTGTGTTGTTGAATATGAATTGTTGGGGAAAGGAGATTAATCTTGAGCTAGACGAAAAGACACATAAGTTGGAGCATTAATAGTGGTGGTTGAAGTGGGCACGTTGGGAGATGTAAGGAAAATGGTTATTGTGGGAGAATATCAATAGGAGAGATGATAATGAGTAAGAAATCTCTCGATAGTATGAAGAATTGAAAGCCAAAAAATTTGACTAGAATAATGGAGTTGTTGATGTAGAGAAGTCTCCATATGAATGAAGAAGGGAGAGACTGAAAATGGGATTCCATGACCTATGGCTTGGAAGTGGGAATTTTATAGTAAAGAAGATGAATTAAGAAATATTGTTGAGGTGTGTCAATATTGTAACCTATGTATGAGTAATTGTATTAATAATATGAGTAGCGAGGTTTCCTTACATCTTATGTATGAGTATAAGTGTGTGGTTAATATTTGTATGAATTAGAATGAAAAATGTGTGGCTTGATATGTTACTTGTTAATTCTTGTATGTAAGTAGTTTACCATACCTCTAAATTATGCATTGCTAAGAGTGTGAATATATTAGTCATAGAAGAAGATGATCATGAGTATGAGAGTTGTACAGAGGGAGATGTTTGTGTGAATACATTTTCATTTGAATCTATTATTTTTTTGTGAATGGTGCAGCTGCATTATCCCATCGTGTAAGATCATTGTGGTGGGTACTATTGTGGGTCCATAACCTACAATTTTCCATTGAAGTCTACTTCCCAGTAGATTGTTGCGTCCAAGCTAAGCAATGCATTATTTTATGTTGTGGTGATGGTTCGTGAGAATACTAATCTTCGTCGAGGAGAACAAGAGTTGTTTTGAATAATGCATTGGGTGCAAACATGAGTAACATCCTTTTCTGCAACTTTCATTATTGGGGTGTAGAAGGAAATATTTGGTGGATGCACAACTTTTGTAGCTATGGTATTATGTGGTTGCAAGTTCTACTTATACTTTCCTTCCATGAAAAATCATGGGGATAATTTCATTTTCCATTGTGTTTTATGTAGCCAATCCAAACTAGCATACTGAAAATTGGTTCTCTACTAGCCACTATCCCTCTCGACTCTCTTGTGGGAATCTATCTCTATGGATTTTATTAGTGGGATTTGCACTACCTTTTATAAGAATGACTCCATCTTTGTCATTGTTTCTCATTTTTTTGTTATGACCATTTTTATTTCTTGCACCAAAATGGTGGATGCCTCTAAAGTTGTTGATTCATTCTTTCACCACTTTGGATTCCATTCCACTACCATTTCCAATCAAGGATCCCATTTTATTAGCCATTTTTGGAAAACTCTTTGGAAATTGTTGGGTTGTCAACTATACTATTCTACCACCTTCCACCCATAAATTGAAGGAAAATTGAAGTAGTCAGCCACACATTGGTCCATGTTATCCATATTCATTACACACATAATAAACACTAGGATAATCATCTCCATGTCATTCAATACAACTAAAACCATATTGTATGATTCCTCCACTAGCAGTCACTCACCCTTTGAGATTTGTTATGGATATCAACCTATTTCCCCATATGAAATTCATATCACCTTACCTCTACCTATCTCTACACATCAACAAAAGAAACAACATTAGGTTGCCTCCTTTTTTTAGTGTATAGTTTAGATACACACCAAGGTACACATAATGTTATAGCGATCCCAAAAAATGTAGAAATATTTCCATGATCGCCATTAGATTTTTTCTTCATTCAAGGTCAATTATGGTTGTTTCTCAACAAGCAAAGATTCAAGATCCAAAACACCACAAGGTTCAACCAATTCATTATAGTCCTTGATTATTCTTTAGTAGATTTGTGAAAATTATTTCAAGCTAGATCTTCTCACTTGACCAGAGATTCATAAAGTGATCAACAACAAGAAATTAAAATTGTATGAACCATCCCATTTGGAGAAGGATGTTTCACTCTCTTATCCAAAGAATAATTTTCTAAATTTCCAACCCCCTTTAGAGAAGGATAGATTTTTGGACACTTTCTCTTAGCATAGTAGACACCATATCACTCAGACATATTTTTTCGATCACCAAGGCCATCTTCTGGCTATAAAAAAATGGAATTATGAATACCCTTTGTTGTTCCTGAGTCTGTACTTAAGGCTTGAAAGTACAGTGTCAAGGCATCCGAAAGTGGTTAGGATAGGGAGAAGGGAGGGAGTCAACCTTCGGAGAAAGAAACTAAGGGAGATTTATTCGTTGGGGTTGTCTAGATTCGAACTGTTCCTGAATATTTATGTCTCGTTCAATGGCTGCCCATGATTGTTCCAGTTCGACCTGGTTAGTTGCTATTTTAAGGATATTGTTGAAAAGGTTTAGGGCGATGTGTGTCTGGTTCAATAGTCCGGGTTCGACGTTAGGTTGAGTTGGTGTAGGGACTGTCATGGGGGAACAATAAAGATATAAAGACTTTTAAGAAATATTAAGTGTTGTCTCAGTCTGATCTTTGAAAAAGAGAACTTACAATTGCAAAAAAAACATATAGATGCAAATCTAAGGCTCGTTCCCGTAACTGTATCATATTGTTATAAAAGAGGTGAGATGAGAGAAAAACATTAAGCCATTTACAAAGTAAAGTTCCAACCAGTGGAAAGTTCATGACATAAACGGAAGAGGAAAATATGTCAGAAAATAACCAATGTAACAAAGAATATATGTAGAATTCTGAAACTGCAGATTGGTCTTACACAACTGATAGCTTGTGCAGAGGAAAGGCAATAAACAATTACAGAAAACCCAAATTCATTTGTTATAGTAGTGGTCGTACTAAATTACAACGAAGCACATCAATTATGAATATGAATTGAAACGTAAAAATGAGATACAAGGAAGCAAACTTGTGATACAGAAGTGACGGAATTGAGAATCTCGGATCCGCTTGTATTAAATCTCAATGCACAAATTCTCTTACAAAAACTCAAAAAGGGTCCAGCCCTGTTTATTTCTCTCTGGGGTATATTTATACAATTTCTACAAAGCAGGTAGAATCTCAATGGTCACAACAATTTCAGTTATGATAGAGGAGAGAGAAATCGCTCCATTTCCCCTATTCTGTCTTCATCTAGTGCTAGGTGCTCGTCTTCGCGCGAGCTCGGTGCAGGCGATACATCTTTCCACGAGTTGAGATACGAGATGTGAAGGTTCCGCTTGACAGCTGGCCTCGGTGAAGTAACATTCTCGGGCTAATTGCTGCATCTTGTCCCCCATTTGTGCATCAATGATGTCGAGGGCACTTAGTTGCGCGCTGGGCTAGATCAAGTGCTTGTCAACTCGAGCCATATCCACCCTATACATCTGAGAGATATCGGCCGAATCTCTCTCATCCTTCTCTTTCAGATCAAGCGAGATTTGTTCTAAATTCATTTGCATTAATGTTTCTGCGTCGCCTTCACTGTCCATACCCAACAACTCACCCTCTATAGAATTGAAGGCCTCTTCTAATGAATGGGTCACTTTTTGGGCCTGTTCCTTGCCCAGGGCAATGTTATGCTCCCAATCCTTCAACAGAATGTTACCTCTAGTTTGTTCTGGGAGGGTGAGTCCGGGAGAACCTGCCGAAACTCTGTTGTCCATGGCTATCACCGCCTCCTGGAAGGCGACCCGAGTCGCTTGTGCATCTCTCTCTCTGACAGTCAGGTTCTCGGAAACCTGATGCATCAACAGACAATCCTCTTGGATTGTTCCCACTTTGGCAAGCAAACTCTGTTGTGCAGAAGAGATCCTGCTCCGAATCTCGATCGCTCGGGATTTAAACCCCTCGACATCGATCACCCTGCTTTCAGTGATCTCTACCTGAGCCTGTAGTTCTGCAATCATAGTCCTTTGTTGACCCGCCCGTATCCGACCGTCTCGGATCACTAGATGCGCTTGCTCCAGCTTGGCTTTGAGCACTTCTATTTCATTCTTATCAGCTAGTCGGGCCAGTTCTATCTCCTTGCTCACCTGACCTTTAGCGTTTTCTGTGGCCGAAGCTACTCTGGCTTCGAGAGTCTTGATCAGGCGATTCTTCCTTTTGAGCTGGTTTTTTAACACTCCGACCGAAAATTGATTCGCCGATGCATACGCTCCTAGCGTCCCTGCGATCTCCATGGCGAATTGCTCATTCTTTTTGTTCTTTCCATCAGTCATAACCTTGAAATTTTTAACAGTCGATTCTCCCTCCTGGTAGAACTCCCTTTTCACCACCTCTTTTCTCTTTTTTTCAAAGAAGAACTCGTTTGGAGGAAGTTCTTCTGCTCTGATAGGCCTCAGTTCCTCATTGAAAATCCATCCTTCTTCTATATTTCCTTGCGTCGACTGCAAGGGGGTGACAGAAGTGATGGGTTCCCCGATTTGTTTTGCTTCCTTTCCTGGGGTGACAACTGGGTCCTGCTTCTTCGGAGGTTTAGGGGTCTTTGCCTCAGTTTCCGGATTCTATGCTTCTACTTCGGGCCTCTTCATTTGCTTCCCCTCGTCCTGGCTTTTTTCCGAGCTAGGAGTCACATCTTTGGGGCCTTCATCATCCTTCGGTTTTGTCTCAGACATGCTCGGGCTCCCTCCTCGCAGTATAGTGGGAAGACATCTTCGTCTATGTTCCTGAAACCTCGATACAGAGGCTGTGTCTTCGGGTGCTAAAGATTGGATCCGAGCTAGCACTTCCTCATAAGACCTCGCCCCTCAGAAAAAGTCATCCGGGGGTGAAAACTCATGTTCAAACCTCTTTAACCCACAATTGGCTAAATGGTTTCTCACAATTCTCTGGGGATCATGTTTTTTATACTCGATGGAGACCAAACTCAGGTCTTCTAGGGCTGCAACCTCAGCTTTGGCATGCCCGAAATCCAATAAAGAATAAGAATTTAGCCGAACGGGAAAAAACGGCCACACCTTCTTTGAAGATGCTTTGAGTTCTTTACTCACCCCGCCAATCACTGTTTGTCAGGTGATCTCGCGACAAGCCAACTTGTTGGGGATGAACAGTGGTAGTGCAAGCGGAGGAACAGTAGCTCTGAACACTCGGAAGTAGGAAAACTCTGCCTCCACGTACTAGTCCGCTATACCATTCAGATTTGTAGCAATGATGTCCGAGATACGAGGTGGCGGGTGACCAAAAATGACGATGTGCAGGGGCACCATCACCCAGTTGAAAATTTCGTAAATGAATTTGTCTGCTTTATTCTCCCACAGTTTGTCGTGATATTCATGTACGGGTTTTTCTTGGACTGGATTCCAAGCCCAGCTCATCAAAGGGAATGGTGTCATGGAACATACCGCGTCCATAATATATGCAGACATGAAAAAGGAGGACGGTCTCCCACTTGCCTTCTGCTCCCGATACTCTGTGACCCGGTTGGCCAAGCTATTTGAGAGTATCTTTGCCCAATTAAATGAGCAACCTTCTGCGACACGAAACATGAGAGGCACCCACACAATGTAGAAATGCGATGTGTCCTCTCTTCCGAATAGTCGGCATGTCATCATTGCCACATACTTGTACTGTGGCTCCAGCGAAGCGATTGAATAAATGCCCTGGTCATTTGCTCTGAATGTTGCGGAGCTCGAAACCCAATCCTTTATCAAACTAGGCATGGTTTTGTCATATTGAGTGCACTCCTTCTCTTTGAATTCCTCCAGGAATTCAGCACCATACGTGTATTCAGATGTTGTCGGGAGCTTATACATGGTTTGGATATGCTCTGGTCTAAAAGTCTCGACCGTGACCCGCTGGTCGTTCATGATAGTTCTGGTGGGTAAGTCTATGTGATCCAACGCCCATCGGATCATATCATAATATGGAAGCAACTGTGGTCTGGTTTCTACCCTGTGCATTCCAGATTGAACAACTATCTTGTATTTAGTGTTCAGGCCATCTTTTTCATTGTCGTCGGAGTCTGAATAGTTCACCAACTCAGATTGCAGAATATCTGAAACAAACGACCAGCTAGGGACCGAGTCGACACTCCGGGGTGAAGTGTCGGAGACATTATCCAAGCCTTGCCCTGCAACCTCGACATTCGCCTTTGCTGCTTTCCGTGGAGCCATAGCTGAAGCTTGCATCTTCGCCCTTCTGCGATAGAACTGCGTATACATGCAGAAATTAGTTCACTCGGAAAATGACGATCTCTACGTGCTTATGAAAATGCTTTCCTTATAATAAAATGAAACTCTTATGTATATTTGAAGCTTCAGTACTTTTCGAAATAATCCTGTCAAATCATAATTAGAAACAAAATTTATTGCGTAAAATCCAATCTTATATTCGTGGATTCACCCTAATTCTCCATTAATGTCATCAATTTTTGGCGGTTTGACAATCAGTCGGAGTAGGGAGAGAGATGGCTACCTCGGGAAACGCACAAGCCTCGGGGCGCGGGATATATCTTGCCTTATCTTAAAATATCAAATATTACCAACGCAAATCAATTTCTCGTCGTTCGCTACATCGTGGATTTTCTTTTAACATTTTGAATCTCCAACTCACGAGATCGCGAGGACCGACTTCAGTTTAATTAAAGGTAATCATGATTTAAGGCATGATTAACTTCATAATCGTTTTACTCGCCATATCGCGACTCAGAACCTCGAAGATAAATTTTTGGGAGACTAGTATGCCGAGTCGCGAAACCGCGAGATGACGATAATTAAGACTTAATTAAGAGTAAGAAAATCTTGGATTAGGCGATTAATTAATCATGCTATAATTACCTCGCGACTTCGCGAGTCGGGGTTTTAGATGCCGTAACTTTCGAAAAGATAGTGCCGAGTGGTGAAACGCCGAGACGGCTTTTAACCACGGTTAGCTTTTCGCCTTTAATCATTGACCAGGGTTATCCCAAAAAGGCCTCGCGTCCTCGGTTCTCGGGGTTGTAAAAATGAAAATTTTGGTTTGATAGACGCCGAGGCACGAAACTCCGACGAAGTCGAATCATGAGTTAAAAGATTTTACCCTAGTTAATGTCTTGGGTGACAATTTGGAAACGACTTCGTCGTTTTGTGACTCGGGACGTGTGAACTCAAGGATTAAAGTATCCGACCTGCGAGATCCCGAAGTAAAACAAAAAGAGCGATCATTCTTACGAAAGTGGACCTGTTTTGAGAGTAGAAAAAGCATCGCTGCTTACGCGACAAGGTTGCAGAGTTTTCAAAGTTTTCGGGGGGGGAATCAAAAGGCCATCTTTAGAATTTCAAGTATCCAAAATGAAAATTGTGATGGGTTAAAAAACAAGGGCGGCTCCAACACCCTTCATCAGGACTTTACCCATCTTTTGACAAAATTAGGGACACTTTCAAATAAACATGAAGGAGTTGATGCAACCTTGAGTAGCACATATTCATTGGAGGATGTGCCTAAGAATCCACAAGAAAACACCCCCATCATGAGAAAAAAATGCCTAGCTCAAAGGAAACCTTTAGGAGTGTTCTCCCAATAGAGAGGGAGTCCAAGACTCCATTGAAGAAGGTGCCCATCCAAGACGATGGCCACACACAACTCAAGAACACATAAAATAATATAATTGTGTAACCACAAATGTTTTATTATTATTTTTGTTCAATACTTGTGTAAAATATAGTTGTTTATTTGTTTTTATAGATAATGGTCAAATTTGATCACTTTCTCCTTTCTTGTACAAAAACTATAAATATTCATAATACAAATTCAAGTGACCAATATTTAGTGTATAATTAGGAAAACATTTGGTGTTTGTTTGACTGTCTCTTGCATTCTTTGTAATAATTTAGAGTTTATTCTTCAGTTCAACATCTATGAATGTATCAAAAATACAAGTGACAATTATGTGGATAGAGTACCAAAGCTAAGGATATGGTTCCCATAGTGTTGTAGGTGTTAATTATACACTGCATTAGAGCTAGCATTACTAGAATTGCCAATAGATGATTTGGCTATGATAGATTATGATAGTTAAGCTATTACCTTAGTTTCTCTAGAGAAAAATAAAAACCTGGACTCTTTTTGCCTACAAGTTGGCCATGGATGGAAGGATTTTCTAAGGCATTGTGTAGAAGAGAAGGAAATTGTTGAGCTTTGATGGTTAATGGTGGAAAGGATGAGGTCTAGGGGAAGAATGAGTGTTGGTGGATGTTAAGTTGGTAACACTTAATAGAACCATAGTTGGGTTGGGTGGTGAATAACATAAACCAGCTTGAGGGAGCATCTATAAAATATGTGTATGGTTAGTTGTTGAATAACTCCAACAAAGTCGATCCCCAAGTGCACACTTCATGAAAAAATAAGTGTTCATATCTGTTGAATGCTCTCTATGCTTTTGTTTCACATTTTGTGAATAATAATGTGGATGCTTAGTAAATAGAATTGACTATAATGTGTGGCACTATGTGTAACTTTAATATGAATTTTAATGGAAGAAGAAAACAAGGATGTTGTTTAATCATCTCAATGTATTCAGAAATAATCTCCAAGGGTAACTAGGTCATATGCATTTAGTTAAATATTGAGCATGGAAATGAATGAGTGAATGCAAGTAGAATTGTATTTTGAATCTTTTTATTCTTAAATATGTTGATGGGCATATGCTTAATGATGAAAATCTTGTTCTAATGCATTTTAATGGTCATTGATTGGATTTATGTTAGTACTTTTGTCAATGCAAAATTAATTCCATATGTAGTTACTTGAAATAACCATGACAATGTTGTTGAAAACCAATTTGGATTAAAACCGGTAATGAGGAAGTAAGTTTATTTGGAGTATCTCGACCCTTGATGGCTAAAGGAGCTGGGTTTGGGCATGTTACAATATGCATTAATAATTTATTAAATGAGCATCCATAGATTAAAGGGATAACAAACCCATGATGTATTATTTAAAAGATACAAGGATATGATTGATATGAATACAAATGTGACGTATAAATAGTGAATGAAGGGTAAGGTCACCATGAAGGAGTGTGATTGTCGAAAAAATGCATTTATTAATTAACTAGACGATATTATATAAATTATGTTCATTATATGTCGCCCTCCTCGAGATGCTTCATCAACAAAGCAATTCAAAAAATTAGATGAAAATTTTTATAAACTTTTAAACAATATTGCCACAAATTATAAAAGGATAATTTATCATAGCTAGATTTTTTTCCAAACTGTTTGTTGTTTTAACTCTCAAATAAAACTTTTTTATTACAATTTCAAATATATCTTTAATTTTGATTTAAATTATATTGAAATTTTAATCAATTGAAATGTAAATATAAAATTAACTTTAATTTAAAAAAAAATCAATATTCATATATCCATAATCAATATAACAACTTTTATGATTTGGATGATGGCTATGTGAATAACTTATTTTTTCTTACTTTATATAATTTATATATAGATGAATATATTTTATCAACATTGACAATTTAATTTTTAATTTCAATTTCTAAACGTTTCTTTGTCCACATGTTACACTTCAAGTTTAGAAAACAACCTTATAAACAAAAATCAGATTATAATCGATAGTTTTAATTTATACTTTCATATTACGATCTTGCAATCTTAAAAATATATTGTTTAACGATATCTTCAATGCTTGCTTTTTGTTTTTGATTGGATACAATCGCACTTTAGAAATAGTGTTGAAGTCGTTCCTCATTATTATTTTAAATTAGGGCTTCTACTTTTATATATTGTGAATATCTCAAGGGGATTTGTTCCATATGATTAAAGCTATATGTATAGCCTCCACCCATTTGGAGCCTATATTACTAAGTTTTTGTTTGTAACCTAAAAAAATACACAAGTGTTTTGTTTTCATATATTTTAAACAAACAAGTGTTTTCCAACTACATGATGGTTGTGGTGATTCTTATAAAAATATTTATTATAGTAAAATAATCTATCTATTTTGGCAACATGATTAATGTTGTCTAAGATTTATTTTTTCATTTATAAAAGTTGAGTAAGTGCTCTGGTGTGTTAGTGCATTGGTTCTTGATTTTGTTATATTTTTTAATTGCTTCACAAAGCCCTTTTTCCACTAATTCCATAGGAGTGTTAAATAAATCACATTTTATTGATTTCTGCAATATCTTTCACATTTTTTTAAACTTTTATTTAGGCACTTCAGGTCACAAAGGAGGTAACATTTATTCCTATAGTGACAATGCCCATGAGAATGTTCACTCGGTGTTGAGGTATTCCCAAAATGGTGATGTATAGAGCAGGCTAGGGAGGGAGCTTGTTCTCTTTTGAATGAGAGATATCATTTAAAGCCTTCCATTCCACTATTAATCCACTAAACCTTCAATTTTCCCCACATGCATGATCAAACATTGCATTGCTTATTACACTAGTTGTTTGAAGAATGAATGAGGTAGGGAAGTAGCGGGTTGATATCTTTCTCTCTCAAATGCATGCAATATGATGCATGGTTGCCATCATAGTGTGGGGGCACATGTGGAGGTGTGATTTTTCTTCCCCATCCTTTTTGCACACCAAAGCAACACCTAATCTAACTCCAATATTCACTTGTAGGTCTGCCCTGATGTTTAGATTGTGGAGGATGTAGAAAAATGATATGTAGGCATAATCGTCACTCATTGATGAAACTTGGAGAGATTTAGGTTTGAGGGAAGTTTCCAATGGTACAATGCCCTTATTATAACCATTGAATCACCAACAACTATGATTTTGAAAATTGTTTTTCTTATCAAAATGAAGAATGTATGAAACATAACTAAAGCCTTGATCTCATTATTTGTAATCTAAATCTCATGCATATTCTATTTTTTTTTGTTTATTTTATGATCACTAAAAAAACCTTCCACTATGACAATGATTAAATATAAAAATTTAAATGATTAGATAATTTAATATATATTTAAAAAATCTTATAAAACTCATTAAAATGAAAAATACAATAAATATGGTATAATAACTATAAATGCTACTCTTTCGATATTTAGATATTGAAATTTCATTATATTAAAATTTAATACTTTTCTTTCTAGTCATATTTCATTTAATCTGAAGTCGACCTCAAATCCATTTTATTTGGTGGAGTTTTGGTATGTGTACTTTTCATTTACGTATAGAAAATTAATGAGAGAGCAACAATTTTGATAGTTTGGTTTAAAAATGCAATGATGATAATGATAGTTTGATTTAAAAAAAAAAATAATAATATGTTTTTCTTTAGGATATATAGACCAGTATTATAAATATTCATGTTCAAATTTTATAAAAAATAAAAATATAATAATTATTAAATATAAAAAAGATATTTTATAATATATATTTTTTAAATTAAAAAAAATTAATACTTAAAAAAATTAATTAAAAATAATATGGTGATAAATTTGTAAATAGATCAAAGTTTTAGTTTAAAGGTTTACATATACCTATATTTTAAATATTCTCTTAAATAATTTCAAAAATTATTATTTTAAAGAGTTCAAACATCTTCATATTTACATCTATTAATGTTGAAATTTCAAAACCTTTAATAAGATATTTTGTTAACGAAATACAATAAATTTGTTATGAACCTGTAAAAAAATAATTTTTCAAAAATGTTTGATGATACAGTGAAAAGTGTCATTTATAATTGGTGGAATATTTTTCAAATTCCAACCATGATACTAAAATCATTTTTTATAAACAAAAATTTACTATCTTTTTTTTATATCAAGATGTATTTTACATTAAAAAAGCACTCACAAGTAAAAATCTTCCACTCTCTCCACTTAAGTTCAAATCTCGGATGAGACTTTGGCCCATTGTGATAAGGCTAGAAGGGTGGACATCCCCACAAGTGGGACCCCCAAAAGGCGAGTGTGTCTCCAGATGTCTCGTCCCTTGCTAAGTCATAAATTTCTTGCTAAGCATTGGTGGGTTATAATGGCAACTGGTCTAATTTGAACTTGGAACTCACCTAGATAATGTGACCAGTTACAATTCCTCTAAATTAAAAAAAGAAATGAACACCTTACATGAAAAAAAAAAAACACTTATACATAAAAATTAGGTCACTATCTAATTGAATTCCATCCCTTACATTTAAAAAAATTACATATAAAATTGTATTATTATCTAATTTAAATCCATTTACAACAACTAAAATTAATAGAATCAAACAAAGTACTTCTCTACCATGATTTAGAATTAAATGAATATCTCATTTAAACTTATTTGCAATTTCTAAAATATTTTCTTACCATGCTCCAAGACCAAAAAAAAAACATTTGAATGTTGTAAGAGGCACAAACCCACAAACCTTATCTTTTATATGATGAATTGCTTGTCATTCATACCACTACATTAAAGGATCCATGATGAAGCGTCATTTGCATGTTGTAAGGGACACATATCCACAAGCCTTACTTTTATAATAAATTGCTTGGCATTCATACCCCTATTTTACATCCTCAAATTCACTACATTGAAAGGGTCCACAAAACACCCATATACATTTGATAAGGTACACATATCCACAAACCTATGGCTTGGCATTCATATCCCTATTTTTGCCTCCTCAAATTCACTACATTAATGGGCCTACCTCAAATTCACTACATTAATGGGTCTATGTGGATGTGGCAGGGATACAAACGCCAATTTCTTATCATTCAAGGATTGATTCCATGATAAGATATGCAATTATATCATGATAGCACATGCAATTATATGATTGATAATATTTCTTTATTTAAAGGCAGCTTGCACAATATGATTGAATAAATATTTGCTTTCAACAACCTACACTCTATGATTGATTGGAGGTTGCTTTCAACAACCTAAAATCCATGTAAAGGTCCAGGGCACAAATTTCATAATAATTCCCATTGCACCTAACTTTGTGGTTGTGCTTCCATTCCTCTCTCCTGGGTATCACAAATTTTTACATCCCCATCATGAACTTGATACAAGGAAGATCAAACATAACTTCATAGCTATCACTTTCTCGTACCTATTTTCATGCAAATTCATCCGATAAAGTCAAATCAAATATAGCCCTTTTCTAAACAAGCTGTACTCCATATCCCTATACATTCTTCATGATAAATTGAATACAATCACATTCAATTTCTTCTCACAAAGATTCAGAGTTCAAACCTTTCCCACTGCCATTGTGACCAAATAATGACAAAGTTGTAGCCTGCAACCACACTGAAACATAATAAATTGAATACAATCACATTCAATTTCCTCTCATGAAGGTTCAGAGTTCAACCATTGTACTGCAATCTCCACTGCCATTGTTGACCAAATAATGACAAAGATTCAGAGTTCAAACCTTTCCCACTGCCATTGTGACCAAATAATGGCAAAGTTGGAGCCTGCAACCACACTGAAACATAATAAATTGAATACAATCACATTCAATTTCCTCTCATGAAGGTTCAGAGTTCAACCATTGTACTGCAATCTCCACTGCCATTGTTGACCAAATAATGGCAGAGTTGTAGCCTGCAACCAGACTGTGAAACAGAGCCTACTTGCACTGGGCAGGTGCCCATTAACAATCAATGGTGAGGGATTGTAATGAATTGAATGCATTGATTAACCAATGGATCCAAATGCAATCCAATGCATGATGTGGCTTTCAATCTTTTCTTTCTAATAATTTTCACTGGGTTTCATGCAATGTGAGCAGCCATTTTTAAATCTCTTAATTCTTTTAGTAAATAAAAGCAATATTTACAATGACCGAGGCTGGTCAAAAGATAATACTGGAGTTTTTAAAGACAAGCTTCAGATTGCTGCCTTTCTACTTTGGAAAGAATATGTGCACTAGACTCTGTGTGCCCTTTTCAGTTATATTTTGGAAAACTTATTTGAATGGTGGTTTCATTTGTCAGTTTAATTGATTTCAAATTTTCACTGATCTGAATTGGTTGAATATTGGGGAAATTTTTTTAATTGTAAATAGAATTTAAATTATCATAAAACTTTGATTTTAATATTAGTTTTATTGTACAGAAAATATAAATTATAAGAAAATTTTCTCACATTTAAAATTTTTATAATTTTCTTTTTAATATTTTGATATTTTTTGGTTTGTCATTACTGTAATTTAGTTAAATAATTTTTATTGATGAGAATATTATTTTCAATACAAAAATGGATTCAACACCCTTAAATATCTCTACTATAACTGAACTGTGCAATATTAACTTTTTAAAATCTCATCAATTTAAAATTTTAAACTAAAAATACGAAATTCTCTCCTCAGTATTCTTATATACTTAAAAAAAAATCATTTCCTAACATATAAACTACATAAAAATATCTTCAATTATAAAATTAAAAAAACTAACCTTAAATTAAATGTTTTGATTTATTTAACACTTTAAACTTATTTAAATGTGTGAAAATTTAATACATTCAACTTATGGGACGCACCCACCGTTCATACTCTAATATGTCACTGGGTTCTATGCATAAGCAGAGATTTTTTAAAGCTCTTAATTATTTTCTTCAAAATAATCAGTTTTTACAATAACCAAGGAAGCTCATAAGGTGACGCAGTGAATATTGAAGTTTTTCGAGATAAGTTTCAGAGTCGTACCTTTCAAATTTTGAGTCGTTCACGGGTTCTTTCGAGATAAATTTCAGACTTTGAATAAAAGCGTTTATGGATTCTTTCGAGATAAGTTTCAAGACTCCTAACCTTCAAATTTTTAAAGAAAGCGTTCATGAAGTTCTGCGCCATTTTTGGTTGTATTTCGAAGGAATTAGTCGAATGGTACTAGTCTTAGAGGCCTCACTGCCGTTGTCTGCAATCAGAGAATTTAGTGCGTCATTATTGAGTTACAAGCTCTGTTACCTTTATTGTTATTATTTTTCGACATTTAATAAAGATAGCTTTTTTTTCACCCATTAAAAAAATATTTATATTTATAGAATATAAAAATAACATTACAAAAATAGAAATAGACCGTAAACCTCAGCCATGAGTTGGAGATATTGAAAGAAAAGGCTTCAACAACAACGCTTTGGGCAAGGAGGAAGCTTGATTAGCCAGAAGATCTGCTTGATAATTGAATTCCTACTTAGAATAATGGAGAATTAGTTGCGGTGGTTAGTTGAGTTTAGCTTCAACCGTTTCAAACCGTTTCCAACGGTTTTTCATCATATATATATTTTGTAATTCTCATTGATTAATTGAACGAAGCTTGGCTTTGTTTCCCCGGCCTCTAGGTGTTGTGGAGTCGATTTTACATTCTCTCGTTTCTTCAGTTGCTATCAAACCCATGCGTTAAGGAGAAAGACTATTGAAGTCTATGTTCCATCCCGCCCCTCACATATTGTAAAGCGTGTCTTTCTGGGCATCTCATTCTTGCGATCTTTGAGCGTCACAACGAGGAGCCTGGGCAAACGATCGAACTTGGCGACCTCTACCTAAGGCGACCAACTCTTTGGATTATTGTAGCAGAGAAAGACGTGCCTCTCATAGAACTGGACGGATCTTGCAAGCGACTTCAAGTACATCTCTAGCCGAGTGAGTCGTGCTCGACACCGTTGTTGTGGCCGCTAGTGTCATTGAACAACAAGACATCGATCGACAAGATGTTCGAGGCGCTCAAAATCGTCTTTGCAGTTTCCAGTAATGTGTTGGATTACTGAGAGGGGGGGTGAATCAATAATATAGCAATTTAATCATTTTTAACCATATAATCCAAGTGTTATATCAATGAAGCATTATCATCCAATAACTGCAGAGTAAATAAGCAATGAACAAATGAACAATCATACACATACACAGTACATCAGTGTTTTACGTGGAAACCCAAATCTAGAGGAAACCATGGAATGCTTTTTCTTATATGTCTTGAAGAATTACATTCATTGGAAGCACCAACTTCCTTTGTTTTCCAACTGCAACTGGAAGGAGGCTCCAACCCCTTAGTTTCTTAGGCTAAAACCTAAATGAAGGTCCAACTCCTCAATTCTTTGGCTACAACCCCCTATGTTCTTCGGCTACAACCAGAAGGTGGCTACAACCACCTGTCCTTGCCCCATCCAACCGCCCTGAAGTAGAAGTAGAATGATGGAACCAGTGTCACACTATCACTATGAGATATACCGCTGTAAACCTGTACCTATAAATTTGAACCATGCATCAACCATGCATCAACCTGTACCATAAACAAGTGCATCAACCAAGCACCAACCTGTACCAAACAACCTATAATCAACCTGTACCATAAACAAGTGCATCTAACCATGCACTAAGTATGTACCAATCATGTGTGTCAACTACTTATCAACTATAACTCATCAATATGTACCAACGTCATCAACTATACACCTCATGTATGTGCCAACTCATCAATTACTTGTCTCAACCATGTACTCAACATGTACCTCAACCAAAATCCCTCATCAATTTCATCATCCAAATCTGATTTGTAGCTCTGTAATAGACCTGGTGTATATGATCACATTCCTGCAAACCTTCCTTAACTTTAATAACAAGAGACTAGCATTTTCATCAAACTTTTCTTTAGTCTCACATGCCTAGTTTTAGATTAGTCAACAACCCTAACTTGAAGTAATCATAACTTTGTACCTGTAATGTATAAAGATATGAAATTGATACAAATTTATTTTAGTGTGTTTTATGCAATTCCTCCAAGTTTCACTACTTGTAACCTCTCAGAAAAGGAGTTATAGAAAAAATGGCATACCTTGTTGAATTCTGGCTTATTCTAGAGAGAGACCTTGTAGAGCATACCCCACACAGAATATTTGTTGAAATAACCTGGAATTGTTACAAAAAATACTATAGAGTGTACTCTAACCAACACATTTGGTTTCACTGAATTTGGATCTGTTATAAAGAAGTTATGACGTTTTTACCCAAAACACCTGTTTTTGACTAGTTTTATGATTAGCCACAAACCCTATTTTCCACGGATTGTAACTCAAAAAATTCAATGACCCACAAGATGAATTTTTTACCAAAGATACTTGGATATGTTTTCTCAATGGCATAGCAATTTCACAGTCTGATTCATTATAGAAAAAACGTTATAGCGAAAATGGTGAGATTGTTGGATTACTAAGAGGGGGGGTGAATCAGTAATAGCGTAATTATAATCTTTTTTCTTCAAATGTTATATCAATGTAGACTTATTATCCAATAATGAGCAATAAGAAATAAACCCAATAACTGAATTTGAAGTCTATGTTCCATCCCATCCCTCACATATTGTAAAGCGTGTCTTTTTGGGAATCTCATTCTTGCGAGCTTTGAGCGTCACAGCGAGGAGCCTGGGCAAATGATCGAACTTGGCGACCTCTACCTGAGGCGACTAACTCTCTGGATTATTGTAGTAGAGAAAGACGTGTCTCTCATAGAATTGGACGGATCTTGCAAGCGGCTTCAAGTACATCTCTAGCCGAGTGAGTCGTGCTCGACATCATTGTTGTGGCCGCTCGTGTCATTGAGCAACAAGACATCGATCGACAAGATGTTCGAGGCGCTCATAATCGTCTTTGTAGTTTCCAGTAATGTGTTGGATTACTGAGAGGGGGGGTGAATCAATAATATAACAATTTAATCATTTTTAACCATATAATCCAAGTGTTATATCAATGAAGCATTATCATCCAATAACTACAGAGTAAATAAGCAATGAACAAATGAACAATCATACACATACACAGTACATCAGTGTTTTACGTGGAAACCCAAATCGAGAGAAAACCATGAAATTCTTTTTCTTATATGTCTTGAAGAATTACATTCATTGGAAGCACCAACTTCCTTTGTTTTCCAACTGCAACTGGAAGGAGGCTCCAACCCCTTAGTTTCTTAGGCTACAACCTAAAGGAAGCTCCAACTCCTCAATTCTTTGTCTACAACCCCCTATGTTCTTCGGCTACAACCAGAAGGTGACTACAACCACCTGTCCTTGCCCCGTCCAACCGCCCTGAAGTAGAAGTAGAATGATGGAACCAGTGTCACACTATCACTATGAGATATACCGATGTAAACTTGTACCAATAAATTTGAACCATGCATCAACCTGTACCATAAACACGTGCATCAACCAAGCACCAACCTATACCAAACAACCTATAATCAACCTGTACCATAAACAACTGCATCTAACCATGCACTATGTATGTACCAATCATGTGTGTCAACTACTCATCAACTATAACTCATCAATATGTACCAATGTCATCAACTATACACCTCATGTATGTGCCAACTCATCAATTACTTGTCTCAATCATGTACTCAACATGTACCTCAACCAAAATCCCTCATCAATTTCATCATCCAAATCTGATTTGTAGCTCTGTAATAGACCTGGTGTATATGATCACATTCCTGCAAACCTTCCTTAACTTTAATAACAAGAGACTAGCATTTTCATCAAACTTTTCTTTAGTCTCACATGCCTAGTTTTAGATTAGTCAACAACCCTAACTTGAAGTAATCATAACTTTGTACCTGCAATGTATAAAGATATGAAACTGATACAAATTTCCTTTAGTGTGTTTTATGCAATACCTCCAAGTTTCACTACTTGGAACCTCTCAGAAAATGAGTTATAGCAAAAATGACATACCTTGTTGAATTCTGGCTTATTCTAGAGAGAGACCTTGTAGAGCATGCCCCACACAGAATATTTGTTGAAATGATCTGAAATTGTTACAAAAAATACTATAGAGTGTACTCTAACCAACACATTTGGTTTCACTGAATTTGGATCTGTTATGAAGAAGTTATGACGTTTTTACCCAAAACACCTGTTTTTGACTAGTTTTAGGACTAGCCACAAACCCTATTTTCCACGGAGTGTAACTCAAAAAATTCAACGATCCACAAGATGATTTTTTTACCAAAGATACTTGGATATGTTTTCTCAATGGCATAGCAATTTCACACTCTGAATCATTATAGAAAAAACGTTATAGCGAAAATGGTGAGATTGTTGGATTACTAAGAGGGGGGGGGGTGAATCAGTAATAGCGTAATTATAATCATTTTTCTTCAAATGTTATATCAATGTAGACTTATTATCCAATAATGAGCAATAAGAAATAAACAATCACACATATACATAGTACACCAATATTTTACATGGAAACCCAAATCGGGAGAAAACCACGAAATGTTTTTTCTTATATGTCTTGAAGAATTACATTCATTAGAAGCACCAACTTCCTTTGTTTTCCAGCTGCAACTAGAAGAAGGCTCCAACCCCGTAGTTTCTCAGGCTACAACTTGAGGGAAGCTCCAACTCCCCAATTCTCTGGCTATAATCAAAAGGAGGCTACAACCCCCAATGTTCTCCGGCTACAACTGGAAGGTGGCTACAACCACTTGTCCTTGCCCCGTCCTGGCACCTTGAAGTAGAAGTAGAATGATGGAACCACTGTCACACTATCACTGTGAGATATACCGCTGTAAACCTGTACCAATAAATTTGAACCATGCATCAACCTGTACCTCAACCTGTAAAGATGTCTTCCACTTGTTCTTTTTTCCCACATACTCAACTTTGATGTTCTTTTCTGCAACCTGTTCCCGTAGAAAGTGATACTTGATTGGAATGTGCTTCGTCTTGGAGTGCATCATCGGGTTTTTTGAGATACTGATGGCACTTGTATTATCACAATATATTGGAATGGGCTCATCATACTCAACCTGTATATCTGTCAAAGTTTGTTTCATCCAAAGAACCTGTGTACAACATGTTGTTGCTGCAATATACTCTGCCTCAGCTGTAGATAGAGATATTGATGATTATTTCTTTCTTATCCATTATACCAAACACTCACCTAAGTATAATGTTGCTCCACTGGTGCTCTGTCGGTCATCAATACAACCTGCCCAATCTGCATCTGTGTAGGCAATAAGTGATAGATCTTTTCCTTTTGGATACCATAATCCAAACTCTTTTGTTCCTTTGAGATATCTGAAGATCCTCTTTACTGCTAATACATGTGATTCC
>ML799592.1:6862-18805 GCA_009831015.1 Picea engelmannii
TTTTTGATAGAGCTTACGTCGACTCATACACCAACCGCATTAAAGAGTTTCTCCCCCTCATTTCCCACGTAAAATCATTGGACATGACCACAGCCAAATATGAGATACTCTCCAAGGTTCTCGAGGTGAAAACTCTTGATTCTTATCCCCACTCTAGTCGTTAGCATACCCATAAGCCCACCCTTGGGTCCTTCCCCATGAATAATTGGTTCGACGATGAATGAAAAATCCTCCACAAACATCTTTGTTTCACCCTCACTCATGACCCTTCATCCTCCCCCAGCCTCTATAAAACCTATCTCCAACTCCTTCATCGCAAAAAGTGAAAGCTCCTCTCCTAGAGGAGATGTGAACTTTATGCATCCCTTCGTCACTCCCCGAAATCCTTTTGGCGTACCCTTTTCCCTAAACATCATGTCATATCACCCGACCTAGACCCCCAAGCCATGCTCTCCCACACAACCTCCCTTTACGACATTCCTGGGAAACCTTCCACCCACATTCGTTCCTCGCCCTCTTATTGCCATATTTTCTTGGAGATAGAGATTAGGAGAGCAGCCAGAGCTATGAGCACCAACAGAGCAATAGATGAAGAAGGCCTCTAGGCCGAATTCCTTTTGCGTGGCATATGTTCTCTTAACTCAAAAATAGTTGATTTATTTAACCATGTTGTATGTTTAGGTTTCCCCCACTCCTAGACAAGACACATCATTCACCCTATTCAAAAATCAAGGAATAGTTCTAATCCAAATAATTACACGACTATCATGGTGGGACATACATTCTACAAAATTAATGCACAACTCTACATCAACAACTCTTTGACGATTTGGAACATCGCCATCTTAGCACTAAAGGACATGAAAGTTTTCTCCCTCATTACCATACAACTGATCACATTTTCACATTTAGAGCCATTATTGAGGAGGCTTGTTATCACTCTTCGAAGATTTATTGTTGGTTTGTAGACTTCCGAAAAGCGTTTGATACAGTGCCACAGGAGCCTCTATTCTAGAGACTTCATGGAATCAACATATCTGAGACCCTCCTAGAAGCCATCATGAGATTGTATGAGCCAATTATGGGACATATTAGGTTGGCGCATGGCCTCTCCAATTTCATTCAGAGTACCATTGGGGTAAAATAGGGATGCCCCCTCTTGCCGAGTCTTTTTAGAATCTACATTGATGAGCTAGAGTCTTTCCTCCATGACCACATCCAGGATGGTGATGGCTTCCTCATTCATCAGGTGTTTATCTCCCTTCTCCTTTTCGTTGATGACCTAATCTTGTTGGCCTTTACTCCTGAGGACTTACAAGGGATTATTGATGCCCTAGACAATTTTTGTGACCTCCGAAAATTGACGGTAAACTTGGGTAAAACCAAGGTCATGATCTTCAATGATTCAAAACACGCTCTCACAGACTTACATTTCTACTTCTGAGGGGAAGAAATTTATATCAACACAACTTACACCTACTTGGGGGTCCAGTTTACGGGGCCTTGTTTTGGTATGCAGCAAGCCCTCCAACCTCGACTCAACAAAGGTTATGGGCCCCTAGCCCTCATTCAGAGACAGTTTTTCCAAGTTTATTTTTAGGACATCTTGTCCAAACTCTACCTCATGGAGGTGATTATCAAACCCATGGTACTCTACGGTTCAAAAATCTTGTTAGCCTAGGGCTTACCTTACCAATCACTAAGTCTAATTGTCACATATATTTGTATTATTCATTTAGGATATTAGTAATATATCCTCAAGTGATGACTAATGAGTTAGTTAATATTTCCTATCCTATTCATCATGCATGATTTTAGGATCTAGAGAAAATCTCTCTATGAGGTGGCACCACTCATTGTACTATAAATGTGTACCGTTGGTTTGAATACATGAGATTTGGCTAGTGATCATTTTACGTCATATCATTGTTCTTGTGCATATTTCTTCAATTGGTATCACAACTCTTATGGTCTTAACAACCTGATGTCTCCATGGGAGATGATTTGATATGATGGTGCTAAGATGCACATGAAGAAAATGAAGCCTAGATTCCTACACAAAAAAATTGCAGATCTATAATCTTTGGGATGCGCAATGGAAATAAAGAGAAAGTGCACTAGTTCATTTGTTGGCACTCGACCATCTTATTGACTCATTTGTCATCTCTCATTGGTTCTGCTGAACATAATAAGTGTGTATGACAGGATAAATCCTCATGCAACAAATAGCCATTGTCATTGCCCTAGGAGATAAGTCAAAGTGCATGCAAGAAAATAGAACTTGTCGCCCAACTACAATTAGAATCAAAATTCGAGCCATGGGATCACAAAAGCATGGAGAATATTGTTGATTAAGGTTGGTTGTCATTGATGTCAACCCTTGAAGAAAGTCTGGTAGCACAAAGGTTTGGGTAATGGACTCAAGTTTGTTTGATGTAAATATGACTCATTATTGTCTTGTCATGGTTGATAATAAGTACAAAATGGATGAACTCCAAAGTGGTCCCCTTATAGTGAAAGCCCTCACGGGAAGACACTTTGCAGATTGAGTTATCCTAGAAGTATGGTTAGAGAAAACATGCTTATTTGTGGAATAATGAGATGAAGGTTAGTGAATTTTTCAATGAAAGTATCCTAGATGGATAGTTCTTGTCATGCCATTTCTGGTGGTATGTGGAACGTCACAAAACTTCTCACAGTTGGAGATTTATGGCCATGAGAAGTTGGAGAACCTAGGTTTGGGTAACGGACCCAAGTTTGTTTGATGGATAATGGTATGAGTTTTGATATATTTTCAGGTAATACTATTATATATGGATAGTACATGTCATTCCATTTATGGTGGTATGTGGAACATCACATAACTCCTCACGGTTTGAGAGTTATGGCCTTACGAAGTTGGAGGACCCTCGTATGTCATCTACAAGCCCCAAAAGGTCAAAGTAGTCAAAGTGGTTTAAGAGATTTTAGAAGGTAAATAATAAATTGAAGTGATGTGTGTACTATAATTCAAATTGAATACAAAATAAATTATTTAAATAATAAATTTAATGGAGAAATTAGAAGTGGGTTAACCCTAAAATAAGGAAAGTGGGCAAAGTGACCTAGAAGATGTTTTTAAGGAAGCTACTTGGAGAGTATAAATAAGAGGAAAGGCTCTCTAATTTTAGATCACACTTGTGAATATTGAATATATATAGGTGTATGAGGTAACCAAAGAATATCTAAGCTGAATTTCAAAGAAAAGGTGAAGAAAAGAAGGCTAGAATTCAAGGGAGGATAAATTCTTTTGATGATGCTTTCTAAGGTATGTTATTTACAGGTCATCTCACCATTTTCACAATAACTTGTTTTCTAGAATGATTCAGACCATGAAATTGATATGCCATTGCGGAAACATATCCAAGTATCCGTGGTAAAAAATTCATCTTGTGGTTCGTTGTATTTTTGGAGTTACACTCCGTGGAAAATAGGGTTTGTGGCTAGTCCTGAAACTAGTCTAAAACATGTGTTTCGGGTAAAAATGTCATAACTTATTCATAACAGTTTCAAATTTATTAAGACCAAATGTGTTAGTTAGAGTACATTCTTTATTATTCTCTATAACATTTTCAGATATATTCAACAAATATTCTGTGTGGGGCATGCTCTACAAGGTCGCTCTCTAGAATAAGCCATAATTCAGCAAGGTGTGTCATTTTTTCTATAAATCATTTTCTTAAGGGTTACAAGTAGTGAAACCTGGAGGAATTGCATAAAACACATTGAATAACATTGTGTATCAGTTTCAGATATTTATTCATTACATGTACAAAGTTATGATTATTTCAAGTTAGGGTTGTTGACTAATCCAAAACTAGTCATGTGAGACTAAATAAAAGTTTGATGAAAATGCTAGTCTCTTGTTGTTAAAGTTAAGGTTTGCAGGTATGTCATCATATACACCAGGTCTATTACAGAGTTACAAATCATATTTGGATGATGAAATTGATGAGGGCTTTTGGTTAAGGTACATGTTGGGTACATGGTTGAGACAAGTAGTTGATGAGTTGGCACATACATGAGGTGTATAATTGATGATGTTGGTACATATTGATGAGTAGTTGACACATGATTGGTACATACTTGGTACATGGTTGGATTCACTTGTTTATGGTACAAGTTGATTACAGGTTGTTTCATACAGGTTGGTGCATGGTTGATGCACTTGTTTATGGTACAGGTTGATACATGGTTGATGCATGGTTCAGGTTTATTTGTACAGGTTTACAGTGGCATATCTCACAGTGATAGTGTGACAGTGGTTCCATCATTCTACTTATACTTCAGGGTGGTTGTATGGGGTAAGGACAGGTGGTTGTAGCCACCTTCCGGTTGTAGCCGGAGAACATAGGGGGTTGTAGCCTCCTTCTGGTTGTAGCCAGAGAATTGGGGAGTTGGAGCTTTCCTCGTGTTGTAGCCTGAGAAACTATGGGGTTTAAGCCTCCTTCCAGTTGCAGCTGGAAAACAAAGGAAGTTGGTGCTTCCAATGAATGTAATTCTTCAAGACATATAAGAAAAAACATTATGTGGTTTTCTCCCGTTTTGGGCTTCCACGTAAAACACTGGTGTACTGTGTATGTGTATGATTGTTCATTTGTTCATTTCTCATTATTGGATGATAATTCTACATTGATATAACACTTGAATTATTTGGTTAAAAAGGATTATAATGCTCTATTATTGATTCACCCCGCCTCTCAATAATCCAACAATTGGTTTCAAAGCAGGTTCCTTCAGAAATCAGTTTAACTACTGAAAGGTAGATCATGGAGAGAAACAACTTGTATAAAAATGGAATACCACAGTTTCATGGACAGAAGTATGTTTTTTGGAGCATAAGGATGAAGACATATATACAGGCACGGGGATTTGAAATTTGGCAGTCAATTGTAGATGGATACACAGCACCAGTAGTTCCACCAACAAATGAAAAAACTGAGAAACTCGGTCAGAATAATTCCAAAGCCACAAATGCACTTCTGAATGGTCTCAGTAAAATGGTATTCACCAAAGTTGCACATTGTAAATCTGCTAAAGAGATTTGGGACAAGCTTCGAAATATTTATGAAGGAGATTCAAAAGTCAAAGCAGCAAAGCTTCAAACTTACAGAGGTCAGTTCGAACAATTAAAGATGAAGAAAAATGAGAATACTGTAGCCTACTTCTTGCAAGTATATGAAACATTGAATGCAATCATAGGATTGGGAGAAGAAATCGAAGAATATGTAATTGTTCAAAAGATACTAATATCTCTTCCTATGACATTTGACCCTAAGATATCAACTCTAGAAGAAATATCAGATCTAAACTCAATAAGCGTGGATGAACTGCATGGAATCTTCACAGCATATGAAATGAGAACTGAACAAGAAAATCTGGATGTAAAAGAAGAAGCCTTCAAAGAATCCAAAAGATCAAAGAAAAAGGAAAAGAAATAAGAAGAACATAGCAGCAACAGTGACGTCTTGGAAGATGATGAAGAAGTGACCAACTTCATCAAAAGACTAAACAAGGGAACCAATGGTAGGTATAGAGGTAAGCTTCCTTTAATTTGTTTTAATTGTGATGGTATTGTTCATTTTGCTAACAAATGTCCTCATAATAAAAAGAGAAATGATGATGGTTACTCAAAAGGAAAACAAACATATACAAGCAAAAGAACTACAAAGAAAGTTTTTAAGAAAAGTTTATGCACCAAAGAAGACATCTCATCATCAGATGAAGATGAAGTCAGTGACAGTGAGACAAGAAGATTTATATTTATGGTAGTAGAAGACTCTGATAAAGAAGACTCTGAAGAAGAATATGAATAAGTCTAAGAAGAAATTGAAGAGGCGGAAGTTGACTACCGAGAAGAATTGATGTGTGACATAGAAGTTATCAGAAGAGAAAACAAGAAAAACAAGAAACTACAAGCGGAACTAGAAAAGAAAGAAGATACTCAAGAACTAGAACAAATGATCACAAATTTGAAGATTCAAATAGAATAATATAAAAGAATTGAAGAAGCACTCAAAGAACAACTAGAACAAAAGGACAGGAACATTGGAAATTTGGAAGCGGAGATTGTCACATTAAGAAAGGATATTCAAAAGAAAAATATGCAGAATAACTCAAAAGTTTTGGATGACATTATCAACAGTCAAAAATATCATCTTGACAAGTCTAGACTTGGATACAATCAGACTGGAAAGGGATAAATCTCCAAAACAACAGAGCAAGAAACATATCCAAAAATCTATGCAGAAACAATCAAAGGGGATAGGAAGATATACAAGGAATATTACAGGGACACTCCTCCACCGAGAAGATTTAGATTTCAGAATCAACAATAGACAGATAGGCCTCAAGAAGAAGAAGGATTCATAAGAGCACCTCCTTTCAGAAGATCTTCAACTCCCAGGTATCAAACTATATTTTTTGTTTTATGTTATGCATGTAATAATTTTGGACATAAAGCTGTGAATTGCAAAGCTAACAACAGGAACATAAACAACTTTGAAAATCATACACAAAAAGGTTATCTAAGAAGGCCTAGTGAAACACAGAGAAGAAGTTACAACATGTTTTAATCTTTGAGCACTGAAGTGGAATGTTACAAATGTAACAACTTTAGACACATGGCCAAAGATTGTAGAATGATAATCCCTCCTAGAGAACCGCAACATAATAACAACAGTCACAGACAGGAGCCTCAGAAAAGGACATGGATAAGAAAGTAGAATCAATATAGCAATGAAGAATGCACACTCGCTCTACAAGCTAAGAAGAAGAAACACGGTTGGTATGTTGACAATGGCTATTCAAAACACATGGCAGGTGATAGAGACAGGTTTCTTACATTAAGAATGGAAAGATATGGATCAGTCTCCTTTGGAAATGATGATTCAGCTAAAATGATTGTAAAATGCATAGTCAGAATTGGGAACAAGAATACAAAGACAGAAAATGTTCTACTAGTAGAAGATATGAAACATAATATTCTAAGTGTGATTCAAATGTGTGACCAAGATTATAAAGTTACTTTCAATTCAAAAAAGTGCGAGATAAGAAAAGAAGGTTCAGGAAAATTGATTGCTACAGCTGCAAGAACTTCAAGCAACATATATGTGTTAAGTGAAATTGGAAATGAAAAGTGTTGTCTAGGAAAGGAAGATGAAATTTAGCTATGGCACAGAAGAATGGGTCACATACATTTTGATAACCTTGTCAAAGTCAGCAAAAGAGAAGCAATCAGGGAAATTCCCCAGATCACGAAACCAACCAACACTTTATGCAAACATTGTCAACAAGGAAAGCAAACAAATACCAGGCTCAAATCAAAGGAATATTCAACGAAAAGACCACTGGAAATTGTGCATACTAATCTAGTTTGACCAACTACAACAAAGGGGTTAAAAGGTGAGAAATACTTTATATTATTAGTTGATGATTATACAAGAATGACTGCAGTTTTCTTTCTCAATAATAAGTCAGAAGCTTTTGAAAACTTCAAGATCTACAAGGAAATGGTTGAAAATGAAATGGATTAAAAAATAAAATGCTTGAGATATGATAATGGAGGAGAGTTCACTTCAAAGGAATTTATGGACTACTGCGGCAGTCATGGAATAAAAAGGCAATTCTTCGTTGCTAGGACACCTCAACAGAATGGAGTTGTTGAAAGAAAGAACATGACAGTACAGGAAATGGCTCGAACAATGCTAATGGATTCCAAATTGATAGATATATTTTGGACACAGGAAGTGCATACAACAGTTCACATTCAAAACAAAGCAATGCTCATAAACAACACTGACAAAACTCCCTATGAGCTATGGAAAGGAAGACCAGCAAATCTGAAGCACTTCAAAAAATTTCGAAGCAAATGTTACATCAAAAGAGAAGATGGAAAAATGGGAAAGTTTGACTCTCGTGTGTACAAAGGAGTACGTGTTGGTTACTTAAGTACAAGGAAAGCATACAAGTGTTACAATCTGAGATTGAACAAAGTTGTAGAAAGCATCAACATAACAATTGATGAAACAGGCAGACCAAAATCAAAGGAAAAATAAAATGAATCAATGGAACAACTTTTCAAAGAAGAAGCAGAAGATGAAAAGGAAGATAAAGAGAATCCGATAGAAGTAGAAAAGAAAGTTCAGCAAGTGCCTTCAAAGACACCTAGAAGACGAGTACAGAAGAATCATCCTTCAAATCAGATTATCAAAAACAATGACGCGAGAGTTGAGACTAGAAGAAGAATCTGTTCACCAGAACAAACACACCTAGCACTCACATCTATGATTGAACCAAACTATTTTGAAGAGGCCAGCAATGATGAATTTTGGAACAAGGCCATGAATGAATAATTGGATCAAAAAAAGAAAAATGTCACTTGGGAATTGGTTCCAAGACCAAAGGATAAGAATGTGATCGGCACAAAGTGGGTATACAGGAATAGATTGAATGAAGATGGACAGGTTACAAGGAACAAAGATAGATTAGTATGTAAAGGATATGGACAGGTTGAAGGAATCGAATTTGAAGATACATTTTCCTTAGTTGTCAGAATGGAAGCAATCTGATTACTTTTAGCTTATGCATACTCCAAAAATATTAAAGTGTATCAGATGGATGTAAAATCAGCTTTTATGAATGGGGAACTTGAAGAAGAAGTATACATTGAACAACCAGAAGGATTTCAGTTGTCACAGAATGCAAACTATGTGTGCAAATTAAAGAAGGCCTTGTATGGTCTAAAACAAGCTCCTACAACATGGTACTCTAGACTGGATAAATATCTACAACAGACAGGGTTCAAAAAAGGAAGTGCAGACAACAAACTCTACAGCAAGGTAAGTCAAGGTAATATTTTATTAATTGAAGTTTATTTTGATGATATTATTTTTGGTAGTGATGATGACAGGTTAAGACATAAATTTGCAAAGGATATGCAGAATGAATTTGAAGTGTCATTACTTGGAGAACTATCCTTCTTTCTGGGACTTCATATACATCAAAGCAACAAAGGAATTTTTATTTGTTAAACCAACTATATCAGATAAATGTTAAAGAGGTTTGGAATGGAATATTGCAGACCAGTTATCACTCCCATGCAAACCAGTTGCAAGTTAAGCAAATATTATGATTCAAATTATACAGATCAGAGGCAATGCAGGTCAATGATTGGAAGCCTACTATATGTGACAACATCCAGACTAGATGTAATGCAGGCAGTTGGACAGGTGGCACGATTTCAAGAAGCACCAAAGGAATCACATGTATTAGTATTGAAGACAATTTTCATATATCTCAAAGGAACAGAAGAGTTTGGATTATGGTATCCAAAAGGAAAGGATCTATCTCTTACTACCTACACAAATGTAGATTGGGCAGGTTGTATTGATGACCGATGAAGCACCAATGGAGCAACGTTCTACTTGGGGTGAATGTTTAATATCATGGATAAGCAAGAAACAATCATCAATATCTCTATCTATAGCCAAGGCAGAGTATATTGAAGCAACAACATCTTGTACACAAGTTCTTTGGGTGAAACAAACTTTGACAGATATACAGGTAGAGTATGATGAGCCCGTTCGAATCTATTGTGATAATACAAGTGCCATCAGTATCTCAAAGAACCTGGTGATGCACTCCAAGATGAAGCACATTCCAATCAAGTATCACTTTCTACGGGAATAGGTTGCGGAAAACAACATTAGAGTTGAGTATGTGGGCACAAAAGAACAAGTGGAAGACATATTTACAAAACCACTTCCATGGGAAGCCTTTGAGTATCTTCTCTAGAGACTCGGAGTTATTTCTACTCCAAAATGAATGCTTTTGAATTCTTATCTTAGATGTCTTATATGTACACGAGGAAGCACCATAAAGAGGACAGTTCACTCACGGGGAGCAGACCCGGATGGAAAGATACCTTTGTTGTTGATGACAAAGGGGAAGAGATTCATTAGATGCAGAGGATAGAGGCATGGTTCCAAGGGGAGAAATGGTCACAGAGATGCATAGGAAAGAGGCATGTTTCTAGGGGGAGCATGAGTGATATGAATTCAGTATTGCATGACATAATTTCAGTTTTGCATCAGAGTGTTTCCATCAATGCCAAAGAGGGAGATTGTTGATTAAGGTTGGTTGTCATTGATGTCAACCCTTGAAGAAAGATCGGTAGCACAAAGGTTTGGGTAATGGACCCAAGTTTGTGTGATGTAAATATTACTCATTATTGTATTGTCATGGTTGATAATAAGTATAAATGGATGAACCCCAAAGTGGTCCCCTTATATTGAAAGCCCTCACGGAAAGACACTTTATGGATTGAGTTATCCTAGAAGTATGGTTATGGAAACCATGTTTATTTGTGGAATAATGAGATGAAGGCTAGTGAATTTTTCAGTGAAACTATCCTATATGGATAGTTCTTGTCATGCCATCTTCGGTGGTATGTGTAACATCACATAACTCCTCACGGTTAGAGAGTTATTGCCATGAGAAGTTGGAGAACCCAGGTTTGGGTAATGGACCCAAGTTTTTTTGATGGATAATAGTATGATTTTTTATATATTTGCATGTAATATTATTATATATGGATAGTACATGTCATTCCATTTCTGGTGGTATGTGAAACGTCACATAAATCCTCACGGTTTGAGAGTTATGGCCTTACGAAGTTGGAGGACCCTCATATGTCATTTAGAAGCCCAAAAAGGTCAAAGTAGTCAAAGTGGTTTAAGAGATTTTAGAAGGTAAATAATAAATTGAATTGATGAGTGTACTATAATTCAAAGTGGATACAAAATAAATTATTTAAATAATAAATTTAATGGAGAAATTAGAAGTTGGTTAACCCTAAAATAAGGAAAGTGGGCAAAGTGACCTAGAAGATGTTTTTAAGGAAGGTACTTGGAGAGTATAAATGAGAGGCAAGGCTCTCTCATTTTAGATAACACTTGAGAATATTGAATATATATATATATATAGGTTTCTAAGGTAAAAAAAAGGATATATAAGCCTAATTTTAGAGGGAAGGTGAAGAAAAGAAGGCCATAATTCAAGGGAGGATAAATTCTTTTGATGATGCTTTCTAAGATATGTTATTTACAAGTCATCTCACCATTTTCGCAATAACTTGTTTTCTAGAATGATTCAGACCGTGAAATTGATATGACATTGAGGAAACATATCCAAGTATCTGTGGTAAGAAAATAATCTTGTGGTTCGTTGTATTTTTGTAGTTACACTCTGTGGAAAATAGGGTTTGTGGCTAGTCCTGAAACTAGTCTAAAACAGGTGTTTTGGGTAAAAACGTCATAACTTATTAATAACAGATCCAAATTCAGTAAGACAAAAAAATTTGGTTAGAGTACAGTCTTTAGTATTCTTTGTAACAGTTTCAGATTTATTCAAAAAATATTATGTGCGGGGAACGCTCTACAAGGTCGCTCTCTAGAAGAAGCCAAAATTCAGCAAGGTATGTCATTTTTGCTATAACTCCTTTCTTGAGAGGTTCCAATTAGTGAAACCTAGAGGAATTTCACAAAACAATCTGAATAACATTGTGTATCAATTTCATATCTTTATTCATTATAGGTACAAAGTTATGATTATTTCAAGTTAAGGTTGTTGACTAATCCAAAACTAGTCATGTGAGACTAAAGAAAAGTTTGATGAAAATGCTAGTCTCTTGTTGTTAAAGTTAAGGAAGGTTTGCAAGTATGCGATCATATACACCAGGTCTATTACAGAGATACAAATTATATTTGTATGATGAAATTGATGAGGGCTTTTGGTTAAGGTACATGTTGGGTACATGGTTGAGACAAGTAGTTGATGAGTTGGCACATACATGAGGTGTATAGTTGATGATGTTGGTACATATTGATGAGTCATAGTTGATGA
>ML799592.1:35092-57971 GCA_009831015.1 Picea engelmannii
CAATGACAAAGGGGGAGATTGTTGGAAGATTGGTTGTTGTCATTGATGTCAACCCTAGTCATGGGTTTTGGACCGCAAGATTGATGAAGGTATTTGGACATGAAGGAAAATGCACATGCAGATACAACACCCATGGATAGATATTATACACCATGTTGTTTCTGGTGATATGTGGCACATCACGTGGATCCTCATGGTTGAGGAGAAATGAATTTTTGAAGATGACAAAGTGAATTGAAGAAGGAAGTACATGTAGGCCCTGAAGATAATTAAAGAAAAGAACTACAAAATAAGAAAGTGTCAGGTCGGCCCTAATGTTAAAAGGAAGTGACATAAATAGTATAAATAAAAATCATTATACATTCATTTGATACAAGTCGAATTTCAGAGGTAATAAGAAGAAAAGAAGGTCGGATTTCAAGGGAGGATGAAGTCTTTTGGTGATGTGTTCTAAGGTGTGTTATTTTCAGGTCATCTTACCATTTTTGCTATAAATTTTTTTCTAGAATCATTCAGATGGTGACATCACTATGGTATTGAGAAGACATATCAAGGTACTTCTGGTAAAAATTTCAGCTCTTGATTCACTATAATTATGGAGATACACTCTATGGAAGATAGGGTTTGTGACCAGTCCTAAAGCTAGTCAATAAACAGGTGTTCCGGGTAAAACAGTCATAACTTTTTCATACAGAAGCCAAATGCAGTGGGACCACTTCCATTGGAAATATTACGGACTATAGTTTATTGTGTGTGAGTTTTAGAATCGGATGTTAAATATTGAGCGCAGGGAATTCTATACAAGTTGGGTCTTCTGAACAGACCAGAATTGAATAAAGTCTACCATTCTTTCTATAACCTGTTTTTGGGGAGGATTCAAGGAGTGAAAATTGGAGGAGTTTCAGATAATACATTGAGTAATATTATCTACAGGATCAAAGTACTCCAAGAATTGAAGAATTGCAGAAATTGAAGAAGTATCAGAAAGCATTATCAGGTTCTATGTGATGATTGGTTGATGGTGATAATTTAATGTAAAGTTTTATTATCTCTCATATATTCTTGGGTGGAAGGAAGGGGCAAAGATGGAGAGCTTGTTAAAATAATGTAACTGCAAAGAGTATTCTTATTATTATTGATATTTTATTCATAGGATCAATCCCCATTGTGGATTGATCATGTCGGATATTGTAATAGGACCAAATCCCCTTTTGCGGATTGGTCAACAGACAATTATAATAGGCAAAATAAGAAGTCGGCCCCAACAGTTAATAAGAAGACCCAGAAATATAATAAAGGTGGGTTTACCCACCCAGATTAAGAAGTCGACCCTGCCAGTGAAAAGACACTTCACATGTGCCAGAACTTGTATAAATAAAGGAGGCTAGTGCCTCATTTGAACACAACTCACTTGCTCAGTTTGAGAGACAAGTTCTGATCTGTTACCGACAAAGGAGAGAGAGAGTGGCGCATATCTTGGAGAGGACTTTATGTTTTAGCATAAAGATCTCTTAGCATTGTATTGGCTATCTATATTAAGGAAGTTCTGTTGGGTTTTCTTCCCCTAGAGGGTTTCCCAGGATAAATGTTGTGTCTCTTGTGAATGTGTATTTCTCAGTGATCTTGTTCTTGTGTTGCTATTATCTATTGAAATGCAAAGAACTATAATAATGGCATAAACATTAACATGGTATCAGAGTCAGCCTGAAGGAAGCATATATTACAAGAGGAAAAATGTCACTGTTGCAGTACCTACAAATTAGGGTTTTTCAAAAGTGAATCTTTTCAGCCTTAAAACTATCTAGAAAGTTGTGCCCTCCCCTAAGGATCAATTTGGCATCATCAGCGCACATTTTCAATGGTTGGATCTCCCGGAAAGTGAAACCCTAGTTTCACAAAGTACCAGAAAACCAGAAGTACTAGAAGTACCAAAGTACCAGAAGTACCAGAAAACCAGAAGCACCAGACTAGAAATCCGCAGATCAAGTTTGAGGGGGTAAAAGTTGGATTTTCGAAATTCCGACTGCACCAGCTAACTCACCTCATCTCAGCGCATCTATCCCCTGGATCAGAATTTCAAAATTCGAAGTTTGAAAAATTAGGGTTTCCTCATAAAACCCTAAGTTGCAGTTGCAGTTGCAGTTGTAGTTGCAGTCTCAGAACCACATGTAGTTGCAATTGCATCCGTAGAACCAGTTGCAATCACCCTTGAAATTTTCTCAAAAGTTGGCAATGATTATCGCTGCTACCAGATGGAGCCACTACCTGCAAATGCTATCAGAGGTATGTACTTACATATGTTTAATGGTTAAACCCTAAAGAGTATTTGCAGAAGAAGGAATCTCTTGCCATAGATCCAGAAGGATCTCAAGATCCAACACATTCAGAGGAATGATGCAACCCAGGTATGATTATTCTGATATACATCTATTTGTCATGACATTATCACTGTTGCATGTTGAAGCTATGATCAAATTATTAGAAGAATTGAAAGTTGATCATAGAGCTTATCATCTAACCTAACATTTTGTCAAGTTAGCGTATTGTCTTAGTACAGAAGATAGGTTGAAGAAAGCACTCGTCACTTGAGTGAAGGAGACCTGGAAGAAAAGCAAGCACTCATTCTTGAGGACAAGGCTCTAGGTTTGATTAATCAATATTCAAAGGTACACATGACAAGTTGATGACCATAGTTGAGACAACATTGATTGTAAAGTATTATACCTGATAGCATGTAAGCATATAGAGGTATATGCTTTGCTTGATACAACTAACATCTCCTCTAGGAGAAACCTTGTGTGTTAGTTTTAGGTTGTCATGGAAGAATGCTTGGTCACAACATTATAAGAGTGTTGACCTCATTTCATATTGTATTCCTTACCTTTAATCTTTGCTTCAGATAAATTATAAGTGATAGCTCTAAAGGAGCTATTGTGATGATTGTTCATGCTATTGCTTTACATTATCAGAGGGATATTACTATTGCTTTTTGTTTTTTTGACCTTGCTCCAGGTCACATGAGGAAGCTATAGCAAAGATTGCAGAAGGAAACATGTTAAAGAAGAGATCATAAATGAAGCAATCATCATTGGAAGAGAAGAAGGTGACTTGTATAAGCTAAAGGGTCACCCAGAAGCTGCCATGACCCACACCATTGAAGAATCTTGGCATAAGAAGATTAGCTCACATATGCAAAGTGGTCACAAGTTTACTAGAACTCAAAGGTGACCATGAAGGCATATGCAATGGATGTGCACAAGGGAAGAACATCAAGAAACCGTTTCCGAAGAGGGACAGCAAGGCAGAAGGAGTCCTAGAACTCATTCATTCAGATGTATGTGGCCCAATGCCATCATCCTCCATTAATGGGTATGTATACTATGTATCATTCATTAATGATTATTCTCGTAAAAGACCTGGATATATTTGAAGTGTTCAGCAAGATCAAGGAATTCAAAGCCTTGATAGAAAACCCTTCTGTAAGGAAAATTAAGATACTCAGGTCAGATAATGGAGGAGAATATACCTCAAAAGAGTTCGTGAACTTCTGCAAAGATGTTGGGATCAAGATCCCCAACAAAATGGTGTAGCTGAACGGAAGAACAGAACCATACTGGAAGCTGTGAAGACTATGATCCATGATCAAGATTTTCCTATGTGCTTATGGGCAGAAGCAGTAATGACAACTGTTTATATGCAGAACCGATTATCCCATAGCACACTTGGGCTCAAGACACCAAAAGAGATGTTCAACGGAAAGAAGCCAGAGGTAATCCATCTCAAAATATTTGGCTATCCATTGTTTATTCATGTACCTAAAGAAAAGAGAAACAAGCTGGACCCTTCAGGAAAGAAGGGAATATTTGTGGGGTCTCCAAGGCCTTCAGAATCTACATACCAGGTCACTGCCACATTGAGATCAGCAGGGATGTGACCGTTGATGAAGAAGCAGCACTTAAGAAATCAAGAAGATGTCAGCTTAAAGAAGTATATGAAGAGGAACCCGTAATTCCCAGGATTGCAAAATCTGTGAAGGAAGTTCCCAGAGCTGCAGAACCAGAGAGGGAAGTCGTAAGTTCCCCTGATGAGGAGACTCCTGAAGACCATGATATAACAGAAGTTCAAGAACCTCCTCAAATGACCTTCTCCCATAAAAGAAAGCCTGCTTGGGAAAGAGAGATTATTCAATATGGAGAGAAGTATGGTGTTCCAGAAGGAACCTCGAGATATGTGAAAATACCAAAGCCATTCTCCAGTTATAGAGCTTTGATGTGTGATCTTCTAGAAGAAGAGCCTACCTGCTATGAAGAAGCCATTCAGAGAAAAGAATGGGCGGATGTCATGACAGAGGAATACCAATCCATAATGAAGAACGAAGTATGAGAAATAGTTCTCAGATCAAAGAATAAAGATGGGGTATCCTACAGATGGCTCTTCAAAATAAAACATGTTGTTGATGGAAGTATTGAGAAATATAAAGCAAGATTTATCGCTCATGGCTTTTCCCAGAAAGAAGGCATTGACTATGAAGAGACATTCGCTCCTGTAGCCAGATACACTTCAATTAAAACCATCATATCTCTTACAGCTAAGATGAAATGGAAGCTGCACCAGATGGACGCGAAGACAGCTTTCCTGAATGGTGTTATCAAAGAGGAAGTGTATATAGAGAAATCCTAAAGATTTGAGGTTGAAGATAGGAAGTCTCATGTCTGCAGATTGAAGAAATCCTTATACGGATTGAAGCAAGCCCCTAGAGCTTGGTATGGCCGTATAGACAGTTTCTTGACGAGCTTAGGCTTTACCAAGAGTAAAGTAGACTCAAATCTCTACTTCAAAATTATGGATAATGAACCAGTAATCTTACTACTGTATGTGGATGACTTATTCTTAACTGGAGAAGAAAAGCTCATCGTTGAATGTAAAAAGAGACTTGCCGCAAAATTTGAAATGAAAGACCTTGGCCTAATGCATTACTTCTTAGGCCTTGAGGTATGGCAGAGTTCAGAGAGGATCTTCCTTAACCAAGGGAAGTACATGGTCGAGATCTTAAAGAAATTTGACATGCTGGAATGCAAACCCATGAATACACCCATGGAATCAAAGTTGAAGTTGTTGGTCGATACTTCGTCAGATTTGATTGATGTCACACTGTACAAACAGATTATTGGATCACTGATGTACCTGACGAACACCAGACTAGACATTTTTTTTTCCGTGAACACCTTGAGTCAGGTTCTGGTAGAGCCCAGACATGTTCACCTAGTGGTTGCAAAACATGTGATGAGGTACCTTAAAGGTACGATAGATTATGGTCTCAGCTATGATGGAGATCATAATTCCACATTGAGTGGATACACTGATTCAGATTGGGCAGGAAGCATTGTTGACAGAAAAAGCACTTCCGGATGTTGTTTCAGTTTGGGATCAACCATGATTCTGTGGCAAAGTAGGAAGCAATCCAGTATTGCTCTCAGCACAGCGGAAGCAGAGTACATTGTTGCATGTTCTGCTAGCTGCGAAACTATATGGCTTCGAAAGTTGTTGACCGGCCTATTTGACTTAGAGATGGAAGCAACCACGATCCTATGTGACAACCAGAGCTGCATAAAGATGACAGAGAATCATGTATTCCATGACAGGTCGAAGCACATAGAGATTTTCTATCATTACATCCGTGACATCATGCAGAGAAGAGCCTTGAAGCTCCTATATGTTAGCACAGAGGAACAGGTTGCTAATGTGTTGACCAAACCTCTATCTCGTGTAAAGTTTGAAACACTTTTGAGATAAGCTTGGTATAGTTCGAAAGGACCCTCCCTGAAAGGGGGAGTATATATGATTCCTTGCTTCTGACCTCGATGTTAGACGTAAAGCAAGATGATTCCTTGCTTTTGACATCACTGTTAGACGTAAAGCAAGATGATGTGTGATTCCTTTCTTCTAACCTCGCTGTTAGACGTAAAGCAAGATGATTCCTTGCTTCTAACCTCGTTGTTAGACGTAAAGAAAGATGATGATGTGTTCCTTGCTTCTGACCTAGTTGTTAGACTTAAAGCAAGATGATTCCCTGCTTCTGACCTCGTTGTTAGATGTAAAGCAAGATGATGATGTGTTCCTTGCTTCTGACCTGGTTGTTAGACATAAAGCAAGATGATTCCTTGCTTCTGACCCAATTGTTAGACGTAAAGCAAGATGATGTATACCCTGCTTCTGACCTAGTTGTCAGACGTAAAGCAAAATGTGACTGACACTGAGCTACCAGCTTAACAGTTGTGACATTGAGCCAATGTAGTACTGTGATGTGCCAGCCTAGTGCTATGATGAGGTATAATTTTTATACTGATACATATTGATGCAGATGATGATGGCATTCTTTCGAGAATGACGATGTTGCCGATGAAGAAAACTTCTGATGATTTATAGATACGCCAGCCAAGATGATATTGATGATGATGTCCTCCTACCTGATGTTGTTGATGATGTTGTCCTCTCTCTCTCGCATGATGTTGCTGAAGAATACCCTTGTTATTAAGGGGGAGTGTTAAAATAATGTAATTGCAAAGAGTATTCTTATTATTATTGATATCTTATTTATAGGATCAATCCCCATTGTGGATTGATCATGTCGGATATTGTAATAGGACCAAATCCCCTTTTGCGGATTGGTCAACAGACAATTATAATAGGCAGAATAAGAAGTCGGCCCCAACAGTTAATAAGAAGACCCAGAAATATAATAAAGGTGGGTTTACCCACCCAGATTAAGAAGTCGACCCTGCCAGTGAAGAGACACTTCACACGTGCCAGAACTTGTATAAATAAAGGAGGCTAAATTTGAACACAACTCACTTGCTCAGTTTGAGAGACAAGTTCTGATCTGTTACCGGCAAAGGAGAGAGAGAGTGGCGCATATCTTGGAGAGGACTTTCTGTTTTAGCGTAGAGATCTCTTGGCATTGTATTGGCTATCTATATTAAGGAAGTTTTTCTGGGTTTTCTTCCCCTAGAGGGTTTCCCAGGATAAATGATGTGTCTCTTGTGAATGTGTATTTCTCAGTGATCTTGTTCTTATGTTGCTATTATCTATTGAAATGCAAAGAACTATAATAATGGCATAAACATTAACAGAGTTCAAATCTCTCTTGATATTGGAGGATTATATCTTCCTCTTGGAGTTTTATCCCTCCCTCTACATTTGGAAGCTGTAGCTACCTTTGGAAGTCATTACTTCCCTTGAACAATAAACTATTGATTATTTCTCATATATTGTGCATGGTGTATTATGGTGTATTAGTGTAACTCTTATATTATTGTTCATTGCTCATTGGATATAGTTGAATGGTTTAAGTATAAGTTGAAAAAGGTTTTAAATTGTACTTGATACTGATTCACCCCCCTCTCAGTATCAACACGGGTTGGTTCTCATCGACTCCAAATAGAGACTGATTACCATATCCCATGCACCAATATGATCTACCAGATGTGTCACCTACATGAGTCGGAGATAGAGAGACACCTCATTTTTAGGTGCCTTGTTTACTATGAGATTTGAGGACGTTACTACTACCTCTAGAGAGACTCAGGGGACTCCCTCTCTACTTTCTTTCGATATCAGGATCAAAGGTCCCTATCTCTTTTCATCAGGGAGATTCTCAGTCACAGATCCCAACTCTTGCACACTGCCCCCCACCTGGGAAAGACTAGGAGGATGACCATACACATGTCCACACAACCTCATCATGACATAGTGTTCAACTTCAAACAGGTTCAAAACAGGGAACCTCTTTCCCATGAGATCACCCCTTAACCCAGCAAAACAGTCATAGATCTATTCAAAGCTTCTTTCCTTCGACCTCGGACGATAGGAGAATTGAGCTTCCTTGCTCCTACATCCTCTCCAGGATCATACAGTTGGAGCCCCCTATGGTACTCGAGGACTCCGATAGTGAGTCAGCACAACCCTCGTCACCCCCCCCTCACCATCAGTCATCATATCCATGAGACATTAACGTCATTGGATTCACCTTCATATTTTCCTCTCTCACCTAGTATTGAGTTGTCCAACTCCCACCATGAACACTCCCACTTTGTATCACTGCACATATGATACTTCTATATACACATTTTCCTTGGTTGTAACTACACCCAAGGTTTATTTCTTTATGATATTCTCAGCATTATCTAAGAGATGCTTTTGAACTCCCACATTGTACCCACACTTGTTGTATTCTTCGGTCCCATTGACCTACCTTTTTGGTCATTCATTGGACATTGATAAAAATATCTTATCTTATCTTATCTTATCTTATGAATGAAAAGGTGGAGTTTTAATACAATCCAATCATTAGCTTTTTAGCTCATAATCCTATGTCCTTGACTACCTTGATGTATACCTTAGGATCTATTTCTTATTTTAGATATCATTCTCTTAGTTATGTTTTAGGGTTATGATTATAACCTTTTTTATTATGTACCATTCAATGTTATATGGTTGTACTATATATTGTATATTATTATGTGAATATAATAGATTGGCTTATGTGTTTTTTTTTTTTTTTCATTTCTTGATCTCATTAAATACCATCTTGTTATTATATTAGGTTTTTTTATATTAAATCCACATATGATCAAATGATAAAAAAACATTATATAGGCTTGTTATTAATTCTTTGAATAAGTTAGCTTCTACGAAAACATGCATTAACATATTGATCTTACGAAACTTATTGGTTAAGGAAGATATGTATATGGTGAGGTGGTTGTCACAATCAATTTATCATTCTTGAACATGTGGAACATCTTGCACATGCTAAAGGTACTATTATTTGTTTCAACAATGAGTCAAATCCATATTTTTTTATTGAAATGTTTTGAAGTAATTGTGCCCTAGTTTTATGTTCTAAATTTCTGTAATACAAAATATAAGAGGTGGTATTATCATGGTTTTCAATCTGCGATGATCCAAGATGGAAATATACAATGATCTCTCATTATAATATTTGAACCAACTCAGTTTGTTGTTATTCCAAAAACTTTTATGTATGTCTTGGGAATTCTTGAGCTATTGATAGTCATTATTAGAGTTTCTCTATCACATTTGGGAAATGGAAATTAACATACACATATTATGCGAAAGAAAAATATGTTTTCACTTTTCTCCATGGTATTGCAAGAGGTTGTAGAGTGCATTTTCAGCCACAAGTGCAAAGAATAGAGGCATCACAAATAATGTATCAAAGAATTAGAGCACAAACTATTTTGAAACTGATTTTCTAATTTTCAAGGAGAAAGAAAGACAATCATTGATTGCCTCCTTGCAACAAATATGGTAATGACATTTTCAGATGTTGGGAGCCATTTTGAGAGTTGGTTGATTATTATTTGAAGCATTCACATCCTTCATGTTTGATTATCAATACAATTGGAAAGACTTCAATGGGATGTAATTTTTGGTAATTCTTAAAATGTTCTCAAGAGTTCTTTTGATTAGTGGGATTCTCAAATTGATTGGCGGTTTTCTCTATTATTCCCCCAACCCCCACCCTCAAATATGAGGGTTGGGGTGGGGGTGGGGGCAATAATAGAGAAAACATAATGAATTTTTGGTGAAGATTAGGTTCTTTGCACAAAGAAAGCAACTCCTCCCTGCAACCTAGAACTTGGCAACTCGATGAGGTGCATGTAGTCTAATATAGTTTCATTAATGGCCTATTAAGAGTAGCCAAACAAACAAAAGCATCGTAGCCATACAAGTTCCCATTGGAGACGTTGTAACAGTGGATTCTAGAAGTGAAATAAGGATCTTCCTAAAGTTTTTGGTTTGATAAAACCAATTTGGAGAATGCAAAATCTTTGAAGTGAGTTACATCATGCAAGCAAGACCTGAAGAGTAATGAACATGTGAAGATATCTCTGAGAACATTTGCATTTGATTATAACATCAATAGTTGGAAAGAGAAATTGCATGATAGAGATACATCCATTTGTTGAGCAATAGGCTATTAAAGAGACACTCCAAATCATAACATGTCCAGGGAGACTAACATGTGTGCCACATTTTCAAGGGAGAAGCATAAGCCTTTTATTTTGCGCATTAGGTAGATTCACTAGTATCCTACATTGAAAGAGGAAAATATATTCTTTTATCTTCATAGTAACATTCCTTCCCTCTATGATTACAAGAAATTAGGCATGAGGTGAGGTTCTTGAGATCACCTTTAAGTGGTTTAGTCGAGTTAAAAGTAATAGGAAGGGGTTCATTAATATACCATTATTATCATTTTTACCAAAATGCATAAAAACATAAACAACTAGTGTTTAGAACTTCTTTGAGGATTATATTCTTTTTCAAAAATTTGTAAAGAGGGGTATGAGAATTAATAGATATTGGATGATGAAGTTGGATGGGAATTTTAGAAATTTGAATTTTTTTTGTATTATATATCATTGTAAGGGGATAGTATAAATGGAATTTGTATGAAGAGTTTTGTTGAAGTCCAAAGTTTTTTGTTATAGAAATGTTGATGATATTTTGAAAGAGGAATTCAAATACCCTCATCTCCTTTTTTGAAAATGAAGATTGTATGTTCTTGATGAATGCACCATTTCATGTGATAATGTCATAACAAATTTTGATCTTTTTAATTGGATTGTGTCCTAGACCCATTCAAAATTGAATAAAAGAATTAAAGAGCTTTGTGTGAGTGTCACGGTGACTATTTTTAATTATATTGCCTTTTTTTATACAAGCAATTTCAGTCTGCAACCAATTAAAGCAATCTCATATAAAAGGAAATCACCAATTTCATATAAATAAGGCAAGCAACAAGACACAATCAATGATATAAAACAATTTTGCACTTGACAAATTGACACAAAATTCCACTTTTAAGCATTTTCCTTAATAAGGAAGGTCATTTGCAATAGTTTTTTTGTAAAGGTCCTTGCAACCTTTTGCATCATGACTGCTTATATGAATCCATTAATGTACCTATGAGTTGAAATTTTGAGTCGGGCATGACATACTTGAGTCCATTGCAATTTGGATTCTTGACTCCAAAAGTTGAAAATGATGGAGTTGCAAGAAGCACCTTTTCAAATCACTTAGAGATATTCGAAAGACCAACACTTCATATTTGAAGTTATTTTCTTAGAGATCTTGATCTAGGCCCAAGTTGAATAGGGGGGGGTCAAAGGTGTGTGCAATGATGACGATCTTCGTATGATGTCATTCATTGGTGATTGTGATGTATCCTTACTTGGAGCACTTATTTTGAAATTTATTTTCTTTGCTCAAGGCACTTTAATCAATATGGTGGGTATTAAAGACTTTCTCAATCTTCTATAAACTTTAATTAACATTGCACCAAGAACAACAAGTGAAATTACAAAAACTTCACTCAGTAATGTGGCTACTTCTATGCAAGTAATGCACACAAAGATTGATCTTCTTAAAACTCAAAATAGATTGTTAACTAATGAGTTAAAAATTCTCCAGAACCAAAATTGCTTCAGCATTTTGATCCCATTCTTGAATCATTCATAGGTTGTTTTGGATTAGAAATTGTTGGTAGTGAAAAAGAAGACCTCGAGAAACATATAACTAAGGATGACATGGGTGAGTTGGAAGAAGACAAGAAGATAAAATTGAGGATAAAATTGAAATTGTACAACCTTGGGAAGAGTTGAACTTAAAGAGAAATAAACATGGTTTAGAGTATGAAAAGAATGATTTTGACTTTTTTTATATTTCTAATTACTCTAAACCCATTATGTTTATGAACGTAGGTTTTCTTGATGATGATTTATAAATGCATGGAATTGATGATCAAGTTAAATCTAGAAAGAAGAAACTTGAAGAACATGATGATGAAGAATTTGGTGAATATGTTAATAGTGTCATCAATGTCATCAAGTTGGCCATGATGAGTCACATTGTTTTGATCTTAACCTATGTAGTGTTTGTAGGAAAACAAACCACTTTTTAGAAAGGTGTCAGAATGTTATTGTTCTACCCTAACCTCCCTACTTTAGGGTACTTAGGAGTTATTCAATTAATGTATGTAGCCATGTTTTTTGAATAAGGCCCATTATATAGTTAGTGGATAGTTATTTTTTAAAACTAAAAAGGATAATACACACACATTGAATAAAACGAAAAAACTACTCTCTTCTTGACACAAGATAATATAGATAGGGAAGATTTTATTTTATTTAATCAGAAATACAAAGCAAACATAAATTTCTTACAACCCTATCAGATAACATACATATTTGTACTCCTGTAGATCGTACGGACTGATAGTCCAATGGTACAAATCAAGTCTCTCCCTTCTATGCTCAGTATGTCCCTAGCTCGACCTTTCTTTATTGTTTCTTCTTATTTGTTATGATTGTGACCCTAACTTGGCCTTTATCTCTAAGCAATTTTGAGCTTGTGTCATCTCTAGTCGACCATACCAGGTACGAGTTACGCAGAGCCATATTGGCTCATCTTCTCTCATTTTTTAGCAGCTGTGGCCTCCTCTATGTCACACGCCTTATGACAATAGGCATTTTTCCTTTTGAATTCACTTAGGGTTCATGTGGGCCCCTACCCAAAAGTGATCCCATCCATTAGATATTTTACTAGATCAATGGTTGGGACTTAATCTCTTATTGAGACAACTTAAGATTTCACCTTTTTCTTGTGATGGGAAAATTGTTCCTCACTATATTCTTAACACTCCCTCTTAGTGAGGAATGGGTTTTCTATAACACCCAATTTTTTCCGAAAATATTCAAACTTTCCCTTTGGAAGTCCTTTGGTTAGAATGTCTACAACTTGTTCATCAGTTGGGACATACAAAAGTTTTACTACCCATTTTTGTACTATGTCCCTGATGAAATGGTACTTAATTTCAATGTGTTTAGATCTATCATGAAATACTGGATTTTCAGATAACTTAATACAACTTTAATTATCACAGTATATTGTGGTGGGATCCAAGTTTGTGTCAAATATATCAACAAGAATCTTCTGAAGCCAAATGGCTTCACAACTTGCTTGACTAATTGCCATGTATTCGACTTCTGCTGAAATGACTGCAATTGATATTTTTTTCTATTGTACCATGATATCATGCCCGATCCTAAGCTGAAGAAACAACCAAAGGTACTCTTCCTATTAGTTTTACTTCCAACCCATTCTAAATAAGGATAACCCACTAGTTTGACTTCGTCTCCCTGTAAACACTATAGTCCATATTCTATTGTTCCCTTCAGGTACCCCAATATGTGTTTTGTTGCAACCCAATGTACTTTTTTGGGGTCCACCATATGTTGACTAAGTGTGTTGACAACAAAACATATATCAGACCTAGTATTAGTCAAATACATCAAGAATCTAATTAATTGTCTATAAATGGTAGGATTCACCTTTTCTGACTCAGAGGAATTTAATTTCTTGAGATTAGTAATCATGGGAGTGGCCATGGGTTTATAGTCCTCCATCCCAAACATTTTGAGAATCTCAACTGCATACTTTCCTTGACCAAGGAAAGCTTCACCCTTTTGCTACAAGATCTCGAGCCCAAGAAAATAGTGCATTAGTCCCAGATCTTTCATCTCAAATTCCTTAGCTAGATCTTGCTTGCAGGCTGTGATTAGAGTTTTTGCTCCTATTAGAAAGAGATCATCCACATAGAGTACAAGAATGAGAATGTATCCTCCTTTTATAATAAGGTATAGATTTGAGTCGACATCACTCTTGACAAATCCAATACTTTGTAAATAGCAGTCTATTCTGGAGTACCAAGCTCTGGGTTCCTATTTGAGGCTATATAGGGCCTTCTTTAGGTGACATACATGACTCGCTCTATTTTGGACATCAAATCCCTTTGGTTGTTCCAAATAGACCTCCTCTTCAATTTTCCCAATGAGAAATGCAATGTTAACGTCCATTTGATGTATTTTCCACCCCATCTGAGTGGTAATAGATATAATCGTATGAATGGAGGTGTAATGAGCTACTGGGGAAAATGTATCTTCACAATCCACTCCTCCCTTCTCAAAGAAGCCTCGAGAAACAAATATGGCCTTGTATTTGTCAATGCTTCCATCCGCTGCATGTTTTATCTTGTATATCCACTTGGAGCTGACTACTGTTTTTTTCTGTGGTCTAGGTACAATTTCCCACAGATCATTCTTTAATATAGACATATATTCCTCCATCTTAGAATCCCTCCAAGATTTATTTTCAATAGATTCTTCAAAGCAGTTTGGTTCGGATTCGATCATGCTACTCATGAGGGAATCATATCCTGAATACTTATGAGGAGGTACGCTTGTTCTTACTGAGGTATTTGGCGACTCTACTTGTTCATTGGCTTCCTTCAACAGCTTCTCGGCTCACTTTGGTTTTCTTTTCCTAGAGAGGGTTGCTTGTTCTTTCTCTTGTTGTTCCACTGTGGGAAGATCTACCCATTTTGATGAGGGTTTCTAGACTTCTTGATTAGGGAATTTTGTTTCTGAAATGTCTCTGTCTTGACATGAATTTTAGAGGACTCTTTCTTATTCAAACTTTACATCTCTGTGTAAGACAATTTTCCTGGTGGAGGGAATGTATATTCTATATCATTTGGAGGTATCACTATATCCAGCCAAGATTCCCTTCTCTATTGTAGGATCTAGCCTAGTCCTTTTCTCAACAGGAATATGGAAGTAGGCAACACAACCAAAGATGTGAAGATGATTGATGTCTCGTTTCCTTCCAGTAAATGGTTCTTCAAGCGTCACGTTTCCCAAAAATTTGTGAGGGCTTTTATTTTGAAGGTATATTGTAGCGTTACAAGATTATTCCTAGAGAAACTTAGGAATATTTTGATCATGCAACATTGCTTTTACTGCACCAACAATAGCTCTATTCTTTCTCTCTGAGACCCCATTCTGCTGAGGGGTATAAGGGACAGTCAACTCTCTTTTGATCCCAGCCTCAATACAAAACTTCTTGAAGGCATGTGAAGTGTATTCCCCCCCATTATCAGACCTAAGGACTCTTATCCTCTTTCTCATTTAAGTTTCAACAAAGACTTTGAATTCTTGAAATCTCTCGAGCACCTCTTCTGAGGTTTTTCCTGTCAAGAAAAAAATCCAAGTTTTTCTAGAGAATTCGTCTATGAAGGTGATGTAGTATCTGAACTTACCTCCTATGGATAATGAATACATGGGACCACATATATCAATGTGAATCAAATCTAAAATGCCCTTGGACCTTGAATCTCTCTTGGGGAAGGGTACCCTTACATATTTTCCTAGAACACACCCTTTACACACTTCATGGTATTTTGTAGTGAATGAGGGAATCCCTATCACAATCTTACCCAGAATTATGAGAGCTCCATGTCCAAGATGGGCTACATGCATGTGCCATAGTTCATAGTCTCTGGTGTTGTTGTTGCTTTCTAGGGCATAGTGAGATTCAAACTGCAATTTATACAGCTTGACCTTTCTTACTCCAATGACTTCTTTAGATCCCTCACTCAACCCTCTGGGTTTAATGTAAGCCATTCGATCCTTGAAGGAAACTTCATAACCCTTGTCTTCTAGATCTGACACTGAGACCATATTCTTCTTTAGTTCTAGAACATAGAGAACATCTGACAGATAGAGAGGTTTACCAAAATCCCTCTCAAACTTTATGGTTCTGATTCCTTTTGGATTGTAGGCATAGTCATCGCCAAGAAAAATATCAAATCCAAATCCCTTTTCGCTCAAGCTGATAAAGTAGTGTTTGTGACCAACATATGACTAGATACTCCATTGTCTATGTACCATACATCGTTGGTTCAGGTGGAAGAGAGATAAGTTGTGCAGACACCTTCTGCCATTTCATTTGTTGAGAGTTGTTCCATTTACCTGCTCTGATACCATGTAAAACTAAAAAGGATAATACATACACATTGAATAGAACAAAACAACTACTCTCTTCTTGATACAAGATAATATAGATAGGGAAGATTTTATTTTATTTAATCAGAAATACAAAGAAAACATAAACTTCTTACAACCCTGTCAGATACCGTACGGATTCATACTCATGTAGCATGTAGGAGTTGATAGTTCAATGGTACAGATCAGGTGTCTCCCTTCTCTACTTGGTATGGCCCTAGCTCAGCCTTTATTTACTATTTCTACTTATGTTTGATGATTGTGACCCTAACTCGACCTTTATCTTTGAGCATTTGTGATCATGTGTTGTCTCTAGTCAACCATACTAGGTACATGTTATGCATAGTCGTACTGGCTCATATTCTCTCATTGTCTAGCAGTTGTGGCATCCTCGATGTCACACATCTTATGAAAATAGGTATTTTTCCCATCTTCTCTCATTGTCTAGCAGTTGCAACCTCCTCTCTGTCACACGCCTTATGACAATATGTATTTTTCCTTTTGAATTCACTTAGGCTTCATATGGGCCCCTACCTGAACGTGATCCCAGCCATTAGATCTTTTACTAGATCAATGGCTAGGACTTAATCTCTTATTGAGACAACTTAAGATTTCACCTTTTTCTTGTGATGGGAAAATTGTTTTTCACTATATTCTTAACATATTTAATGTAAAAGGGCACTCTTTATCAAATAAGGCCAACTAGGTAGTTGGTACTCATTGATGAGGGGACCACAAACATTTATGGTTTTACTATTGAAAATTTATTTATAGAGATAGGAGACTATATAATTTTTTTGTTGAGTATTTTTGTAATTGGAGTTTTTCTCAGTGAGAGGTTACCCTACCTTAACAGACAACTGAACATTGTTTTCTTTCTATGATAATATTCAATGTAAGGGTATATGTTACATATTCCATCTTATTGTCTATTGTATCTTATTTTTTACATTTATATTCTTTGAATACCTTATCCATTCAATTCTAAGGGTTAAGAATCACTACACGTGATATTAAAGCTCTTTTAGAAGCTAGCATGCATCTAGATTTTAACAGAGTTTTTTTTCGGATAAATATGTGTTATGGTATCTTTAAATAACATATAGATCTATTGTTCAACATGCAAATATGTAGTTGGGGAAGAATACGCACAAAAAATACAAGTGGTGTCACCTAACACCTAGTTGGACACCCTTGTAACCTTTGTTGGTACCCCTTCGAGCAGTGTTGCATCAAACAACACTTGAATACACAATTTTATTCCATGCATCCTTGGGTATAATGGAATCCCTATAGGTGCACCTGAAACAAGCCTTATATAAACTTGCAACCATCATGTTGCTATAGTACACCAAGAGCAGTGCTCGAGAAGATCACTCTCTTGTACCAGTGAATTAAGTAGTATGACTAAGGGTACGATCTATCCTCCTTGGTTGGTGTTGTGAAAGATTCGACGAAGTACTATTGTTGGAAACTAGAGAGCTATAGTACATAACATTCCTTTGTTCTTAGGACCCTAAAAACCCTAGCCTCTGCAATACATCAATGGAATTCCTAAATTTTTTATATAGAAGGAAATTGGGAATTCTTTCACTATAATAAAACTCATCATGGAGTAATAATCCCACTTGCGTAAAAAAAAATTGGCTCTCGTCAAACCACTATGGGAGAATTATCTTGAAAGAATACATGCGTCATGGTGATCCATGGTTATACCTCTTGAGTAACCCTTTTTGTGTGGACCTAACAATACAATTGTTCATGATATATCTCAAAAGACTCCTCTCAAGCCACTAATTGTATTGATATAAGTATGGGATAACACTTCGGAGGGATCTTAAGTGGACCCATGGCCCATACTTGCAGGATGGAAAACATGGAAGAAAATTTTGAGGAATTGCAAACTTTGGGTGTTGATCTCAAGAACTAGATAATATCATTCTTTTTGAAGAAAAAGGGGCCATAACAACATATACAACCACCCATGGGGGGATCTTTAGTAAACATAGAGAAACAAATTAACATGCACATCTTAGATAACCAAGGCACACCCTTCCAAGATTATAATTCATGGAACCACTTCCCAAAATCAGATATGAACAACTTTGATAATTCTAATCCCTCTGGTTGGGTTACCCAAATGGAACATTATTTCTCTCTCCATGGAATTACTGATGATCTAATGAAACTTAGAGTGGAGGTTTTATATTTGGATCTAGAACATTGACAATGGTGGCAATGGTATAAGAAATCTCATGGTGGCTACATTGCCTAGAGCCATTTTGTGAAGGTCGTCTATGCTCATTTTGAATAAGACACTCACTATTTGGGGTGAATGACAAAATCACACCATATAGGCACAATTATAGACTTTATTGCAACCTTTGAATAATCAGTAATCTGCATGGAGGACCCATCCGATTCCTTTTTTAAATAATATTTCATTAGTGGTCTCAAGGAGGAAATTAGAGTGTAGGCCATGATGTAGTGCCTAGCTACTTGGTTGTAAGCATTTGAGAGAGCTAAAGAAGTCGAGATGGTGACCAATGCCCAAAACAAAAGAGCCCCATTCGCTTCTCACACTTTCCTTCTTTTGGCAACCACCACCAGCTCCTTCACCTCTCGGCCCTTGAGAATCCAAAAGTTATCCCTGTAAGAGATGGAAAAATGCCATCACCTCAAACTTTGATATAATTGTGATGAGAGGTATTTCAAAAGGAACAAATGTAAAGAACATAAATTATTTCAAATGGATGTATTCCCCCAAGACCACTCGAAAGAATTTCTAGTGAAATACACTCTTGAACTAAAATTTGAAGAAACAAATCCTCCTACTCACAAATAAACAACTTTATAGGCTATTTGTGAGGAACCCCAAATTTCTCTCAATTCTTTATTGGATTTTTTGCTCCCCAAACTCTGAAGTTGATTGGTTACATCAAGAGCCACAAGGTGATTTCTTTGATTGACAATGACAACACGCACAATTTTATTCATAGGTGAGTGACTGAAGAAAATTTTTTTCCTCGAATGAAGAAATCCATTGTTATGTCCATGCTATACATTATTTTCAAATTATGATAGCCAATAGTAGTATGATGAAATATGGGGGCTAATGTGAAAATGTGAAACTTCAAATGGGCAAGTGTCACTTCAAATTTGACATATTTACTATTGAAATGGGTAGTTGTGATGTACTTATGAATGTCAAATAGTTATGCATATGAGCTTCACTAAGGAGGTGTAGAAACATACCCTCAAAGAGCTTAAATCCAATTCCCTTAAAATTATTAACTCTAAATATATCAATAAGTTATTGAAGAAAGACCACTTAAACATTATTGTCTAATTCAATGTCATATCATTAAATTAATATTAATTAGAAATTACTACAATAATATATAAACATAATAACATATTGACTCAATAATATACAAGTCCACACAGAGAATACCTGCATCCATTGAAGTTTGAAAGTGACGGCAGCATACTTGAGTTCAGAAATGCATCGAAAAGGAAGCTGTATTGAATTATAGTTTTCTGGCCAAGTTGTTCACATTAAATGTCATAGCATACCAAATTGTCAACAATAAACATTATAACTATCCCTAAAACATAGGCTAAAAATTTATAATAACTTTTCATCCAAATCTTTTTGAGATTTTATTAAATTAATTAAAATTTACATTAAACAAAAATATAAACCTACCAAAGGATGAACACAATTATAACACTACCAAAAGCTGAACACAATTGGGTTCTATAATAAACTGATCAAACCACATATATTGGATGCATTTTGATTAATATTATTGTTATCATAACTATGTGAAAAAAAAATAGATTTTTAAAATTAAAAAAAAAAATGATTATGCAGAGGCAGTAGGAAAAAGTTGCGTGCACAAAAAGGCTGGCGGTTAATATTCAGCCTAGTGGCTTACTATGTAGTATATTACCGAATATTAAATGGGGTAGCAGGTGGATTATAGGTTATTCGATTTAAAAGTAATTTAGATCTAGGATTTATAATCCACTGTTTTAGCAGTAGGTTGGAGTTTTATTTTTAGGTTTTTTTTGCAGATGATATAAATTTGGATAAAATCTTTATTTTCTGTTATTTAAATTGTATTTTTGAATGTATAAATGGATTTAGCCTGCTGAAAAATTCATGGGGCACAAACTTAACCACTCAAATCTGTAGATCTAACTTAACTACTGGGATTATACAAACTTAGCCACTCAAATCTGTAGATCTAACCACTCATCACCGGATTTCGATCAAAATCAAACAAAAAAGTTACCAGAAAACAGCCAAAAAAAAGATGGAAAATTTAGTTTAGACTACTACAACTGGATATTGGTCACCCACAAAAAAATATCTAACCAACTGGTAATCACGATTTGATCGATGTGAGAGAGATTCAGTCGATTGTATGGTGTTTTTGAAAGGGAGTTTGTCCATTATCGATTCCAGGGATTCGAGAATTATCTACAACAGAGAATTATCTAAAAGAAACATGTATGTCTTTATAACAAATACCAAGAGATTTGTATTATTATTAAATTATCCAAACTAAACATGTTGATGACTTATAACAAATGCCCAGAGATATACATAATGGGGCACCTTTCTAAGATTCATTCACATGTGCTATTGGATATTTGTTTATAGCTTAATTCTGCTGCACGGATTCTGTGCAATTATGATGACAGCAGGAGATTGATATAGTATACTTTCAGTGAAATGAGTATGTTCACAACCATCTCAGAAGCCACTTCTGCATATTGATGTGAATATGCTACACCGGATAGGGCTCACAAAACAAAACAAACAGAAATACATATCCACTTGGTAATGGTAAATGATATTTGAATTGATTTTCCACTGGCTGGGAGAACACTTTCCATCCACCACCCACACACTATTTTATTTATGTGATTTCAATCATCATCAATCAGCGGACTGAAGCACAGGAGTCATTTGATATTTGTGTACAAACCTCAGCAGTTGCGTCATGCCATTAACTTCAACACTCCAACCAAAACTATTAAAAAGAAAGAAACACGTCGTCCATTTACTGCCTCATATATATATATATATATATATATATATATATATATATATTCTCCATTGAACCAGCGTTCTTCTCCGATTTTAGATTCGCTGCGTAGCCACTGGAGCTAACAATAAGGTAGCGTCTCTATTTAGATATATCTCCACATATATAAAAAAGATATATATACCAATAAATTGGTTATCATTGACCATATATTTATTGATATGTATTTTTACAATACATAACTTTTATGTTTAACCACACAAAAACAAAAATAAATTAGAAGACTTAAAAAAGTACACTAGTTATATTCCTTTAGTTTCTTTTTCCCTTATGTCATGTTCCACTACAGGAACTTTTGAATTTTTTTGTTAAATCATGTAATAAGGCAGATTTATATATATGATAATATTTATTATGATATTATATATATATATATATATATATATATATATATATATATTATGGTATGTATGTTTTATATTTTAAAAAAATTAACATATTAATATTAATAAAATATTATTTTATAGTGATAGTGATGTTAAATTTTTATAAATACAAATTATATATTCATAAAGATAATTTGATTTCCTATATTCATCTTTGTATATCATATTTATATTAGTTGTTTAAATACCTCAAATCATCTCTAGTGTTTTTTTTTATTTTCATGAAAAACAATCATTAACTTGAACTCGGTCTTATATAAGTTAATATTGCATGTAAATGGGTTATAAAACTTATTTGTGAAGGAAACCAACTCTTTTTTTAATTATTGTTATTACATAGGAATTCATGTTGTGCTTAAGTATGATTTTGAGATCAATGGTAAAAGTTCTAGTGAAGAAGAATGAAGTCTTTTTCCATAGGTTATACATAGGAGAGAGTGTTAATGACAGTGAAAAAAAAATGAAGTCATTTTAGGTAGATGAAATCTTCCAAAGTCAAATTGATATCATTAGTTATCTTTAAAACTACACATTTTTTAAAATAATAAATTAATGAACTTTTTAATCAATTTTAAGTTTTATGTGTGTTTAAATGATTATTAATTTTAATTTTATTGTGATTATTAATACAATAATATGTAAATCTTATTTTATGTTTCTTAAAAAACAATTTAAATATTTAAATTAAAAAATAGTTTCTAAAAAAATTATAATACCAAAATTATTATTATCTATCAAACATCCATTCAAAATAAAGCATACAAACACAAGGAAATCATATTAAAAATAAATTATTTATTTATTTTAAAAATAATATAATATCTTTAAAAATAAATTATTTATTTCATTTTAGAAGTAGCGTGTACAACTTATTTATATTTATAGTTATAGTTATCAATAAAATGCTATGCGATGAATGAAGGTAATAAATTTAGTAATTACATTACAACAAACACATATCGTATATTCCTTAATTTGATAATTGCATTATAATAAATATACATTGTATATTTATATGAGTTCAGATTTCTGGTCAAGGTCTTCCCACTCATAATTACTGGGAAAAAAAGCGCGTCTTCCACCTGAAATTATTCTTTTCGGTTTTCTACTCCAAACCACAGAGCAAAAGGAAAAACAAAGGAAAGTAAGCTATCAACTTCAAATTTTTAGAGATGCGTGTCTTTCCACGCGGAATTCATCTTTTGCTTTTGCTCTTTCTTTTTCTGGTCGAAGTCTCAAAGCAAAAGGAGAAAAAAACAAAAGCATGTTTTTCAATCGGATGAAGCTTCTGGTTTTCTGCTCAGAAGGAACAAAGAAATAAATGGGGTATCAACATCAAACCTGCGAAAGGAATAAATAAATAGGTATCAACATCGAACTAAGTAGAGGAGAAGAAATATTAGCAGTCTGCTCTTTCTAAGGAGGAGAACGATTAACAGACTGA
>ML799592.1:67679-102665 GCA_009831015.1 Picea engelmannii
GCACACACGAAGGTGGCGCCTGTTGGCATGTTCACAGGAAAAATGTGTTTGTCATTGATGGCAAGAACACACAGGAAGGAGAAGCTAGGGAGGAGAAGCGACAGTGATCGTTGGATCACATTCAGAAGTCCTGAGGGTCGTTGATAGTGGATCGAGGGGCACGCAGATGGAGGAAGATCTCAGGCGTTAGATCTGAGCGCAGGGTCCGACCATCGTTGGATCCAGGAGAACCTACACGTTCTCTAAAAGTGCAAGGAGAGACGGGCTTACAAAGTCTCGAAAGCAGGGGGATCGTCTATTTTCGGGTAAGACACATGGTCACAGATCAGGCATTTTGCTAACCGAAAGGTCAAAGGCACGAGGTGCTCTATCCTTCCAACTCGTGAAACGCAAAATGACAAAATGATCTAAGCCATCGGATCGAGGAGAAATCTAGACCGTCGATCCCAGTAGGACACATGGCAAAATCATGACAAGAGCAGGACCGTTGGTTCCATAGGACATGTGGCGAAAGATTATCCTTTCGCAGACTGGAAATTCAAAGGAACAGGGTTCCCTAACCTCTTGAACTCGTGATATGCGAAATCACGAATTAATCTCAGTCGTTGGATCAAGGACAGATCTGGGCCGTCAGATCCAGGAGGTGAATGTGGCAGACCATGTTAGTGAGGACAGGTGGCGGCCTACATCAGCAAGGACACATGGCGCAATCATATAAGGACAAGTGTCAAGTTGATTTGGCATTTCAGGCTACTGGAAATCTCAAATCTGAGTGACACGTGGCACCACTCGGCTCATGACATGTCATCGAGTGACGCAAGAGTGACGTCACTCCGGGAGTTTAGTTTCGGGAGTTTTAGCATCAACACTCCCCCAAAATCCCGAAAGCTGAAGTCCCGGGGGCAGAGGATAGCCGTCCGATCACCACGGATTGTGGACTGTTGATCCTCCATTTCAGAGTTCGCAACTTGGAGTGCCAAGACCCTTCATCACAGGAATGTCAAAATGCCGAAATGTGAAACGCCTTTTGGCATAGGCTGTGGTCACCGTTGGTAGTCATGTGAGGGGAAGGAGCTAGCGCAGCTAGGCTCCATTTCGGGTATCGGAAGTGGAGGAGTCAAGGAGACTCATCACAGAATCCCTGAACTGCGAATTGCAAAATTCCTTTATGGATAAGCGTTTGGTCACCGCTGGTGGTCATGTGAGGGGAAGGAGCTAGCATAGCTAGGCTCCGTTTCGGGTACCTATCGTCGAAGAGTCAGAGTAACTCGCAACAAAATCCCTGAAACGCGAATTGCGAAATGCGTTTTCGGACTTGGCCCCTGGTCATAACTTATGGTCACATCGATGAAGGCTTAAGGGAGGAGCTAGCATGAAGCTAAGCCCCATTTCGGAGATCGCAAAATGGAGAGTCGAGATGCCTCATCCCCAGATCCTCGAAGTGCGAAATCGTGAAACGTTTTCTGAATAGGCATTTGGTCACCACCTGAGGTCACATGTGAAGGGTTCCAAAGGCTCAAGGCTGCAAAGGTTCCCACTGTAACTGCAAGAAACCTCTGATGGTTTCTGCCAAAGGACTCAAGGAGTCGAAGGGTGACTTACAGAGAAGACGCAAAGTCTTGAGGCCACTGCCAGTGGAGTGTAGACTCTTCGTAGAGTCGACTGACAGATGGACTGGCATCGATGCCTGGAACTGCAACAGAGAGGATGAGCTCGACTATGCAAGAGAAGACGAAGAGTCTCAAATGCTAGAGAGGGTAAGGAATCTCTGCATAATGCCTAGTGATTATGATCACCTGTGGATAACCGCAAGAGAAGCTGCAGAATGGTGATGATGACCGGGTAGAGGATTGAACACATGCAAAAGGTGCGCAAAGTGCATGTAGAAGATGCACATAGAGTATAAAAAGGCAGAAGAAAGAAGAGATCGGTGTTACTGCTGTTGTGACTGATGAATAGATGTAGAAGAATGATGTGCAGGTGTTGAAGTAGAGAAGAAGAAAAGAATAGAGATGCATATCGTGGAGAACAAGAGGAAGTTGAGGCGTGCATGCTGAGATAGAGGAGAAGATCAGAAATCTGAAGAGGAGGCAAGCAGTAAGACACTGAGGCAGACAGAGCAAAGAAGGATAACAAAACAGTGATGATACTGGTAAGCCATTGATGAACATTATATCATTGTAATAGATTTATGTAGAAAAGTTTTATAATCAGGGTGGAAGGGAGGTGCTAGGGAGGACTGTTGTCCTCTGAGGGTCAAGTGGGTCCCTAAACACAGGGAGTTGTAGCTTCCATCTGGTTGCAGCTAGAGAAACCAGGGTGGCAAGGTGGTGGAAGGGATAACATTGGTTCTCTGATATACAGGTCAGTGCCTATATCACTGGATGTTGGTGCTTCCATCCAGTTAGTGCTGGAACATTCAAGAAGTTGGTGCTTCCTTCTAGTGGGTGCTAGAGAAACCACAGAGTTGGTGCTCTCAGCAAGTTGCAACTTGCAAAATAGAGGTTGTAACCTCACAATAAGTTGGAGCTCATATGTATGATAATGTACAGAATGTAAAGATTACTTATCATATAAAGAAGAAGAGGTTTTCACCCTTTATAGGTTTCATCAGGAACATATGTCTCTGTATTATGCATGTGTGTGATTGATGTCGAATACTCTACTGCATGTTTATTGTGATCATCAATGAGAGCTCTGTAATGAATTTAAAAATGGATATGATTGTTTAAGCATAGTAACAACTGATTCACCCCCCCCCCTCAGTTGTCCAACAATTGGTATCAGAGCCAGCCCCTGTTATCTAAGGGTAGATCCTAGATCTTAAACATGTCAAGTCATGAAGGAACTTCAACCAATAAGGCCCCTCTGTTCAATGGAACAAACTTTGCCTTCTAGAAAGTTAGAATGAGAACCTACATAATGCCTTTAGGTGCAAATGTCTAGGATGTGGTAGAGACTGGTTATGTAAAGCCAGTTGTACTAGCTAATAAGGATGACAAGCTAGAATTCAGTTTCAACGCTAAGGCTATGAATGTTATTCTGAGTGGGCTTGCAAAAGCAGAATTTGTAAAAGTTATGCATTTAGAAACTGCCAAAGAAATGTGGGACAAACTCATTAGCAGTTATGAGGGTAATGAGAAGGTAAAGGACGCCAAGATTCAAACCTCTAGAGTACAATTTGAACAGCTTAAGATGAAAGAGGATGAAATTGTTGGAAAGTACTTTCTGAGAGTTGAAGAACTGGTAAATGCAATGAACTCACTTGGTGAAAAACTTGAGGAACCCTCTTTAGTTCAAAAAATTTTGAGATCTCTACCAGATAGGTTCAACCCGAAGGTCTCTGCTATAGAAGAACTTAATGATCTAAAAGCCTTGGGGTTTGATCAACTTCTGGGAACGTTGACTGCATATGAAATGAGAATAGTTAAAGATAAACCCACCTCCAGAGAAGCGTCATTTAAAACAGACAAGAATGAGGATTCTGAGCCTGATGAAATTGAAGCAAAATTTGTGAGAAGACTGAAGAAGGGATCAAGCAAATACAAAGGTAAACTGTCTTTCAAATGTTTCAACTGTGGTAAGATAGATCACTTTTCAAATAAGTGTCCTCAAAAAAGAAAGGATCAAACATATGATGATGAGGAGAAGCACAAACACAAAAATTTATTTAAAAAGAATAATTTTAAGAAGAAAAGTCTTTGTGTAAACAATGATGATGATCCTTCAGATGATGAAGACAGTGACTCTCCTATTGAAGATAAACTAAATGACTTCATGCTTATGGCCAAAGAGGATTATGATAATAAAAGCACAGGAAATGATGTTAATGAAGAAGACGTGGTTGACCTGGAAGGAGAATTGATCAGTGCACTAGAAGAGCTTGACAAACTCAGAATTAAGACGAGAAAGCAAAAAAAATTGTTGATACAGTTCAAGAAAGACAATAAAGAACCTGATGAAGACTTTGCCCTGCTAAAAGTGGAATTAGAAGAGGCAAAGAAAATAAAAAACATTCTGAAACAACAGTTATCAGAAAAGAAGGCAAGATGTGAAGCTCTGGAGGAAGAAGTAGTGAAAACTAGGAAAGAGTTGGAGAAGTTTCAAGCCTTGTATCATTAGAATCTGTCAAGTATCAAAGCCTTAGAAGGATTTACCACCATTCTAAATCAGCAAAGGAACCCAAAGCTGAAAACAGGTCTGAGTTATGAAGAGGGATCAAGCAGTGGTCAGCCAAATAACAATGAACCCGTCAAGTTTGTCAAATATACCACCATTGACAACAAACAACCTGTAGAAACAAAATAAGATAATCAGCTGCCTAGGAGGAGTAACGAAAGAGGTACCATAACTGAAACTATAGATCAGAGAAATAATGTACTCTTTGTTCAAAGAAATTATTAGCATGGAGGAAATCGAACTTCTCAAAGAAGACGGTCATTTTCCAGGTACAAAGGATTTTTCTATGGATATTGTTATTTTTGTTCTAACTTTGGTCACAAAGTTGTAAACTGTTCTTTAAGACTTAAATATGAGCAATCAAAATACTCAAGGAATAGATATCTGCCACAACAAAGAATGAGATAGCCAAGTAACAAACAATCACAGTCTGCAAATAATGTGATGACTGGAAGAAGGACACAGCTTAAGCATAACAATCGTTATGGTCCTTTATTAAACGAGCCAGAATGTTGCATCTGTCATAACTACGGACATAAAGTTGTTGATTGTTGCTTAAAGAACTATGAACCAAATTCAAATTCCCCTGTTGAAAATGTCAAGGTTTGAAAGAAAAAAGAAACTGACAAGTGTGGATTAGTGTTGTCAGCTCAAAGACAAAAGAACCCTTGGTATATAGACAGTGGATGCTCCAAACATATGACTGGAGATAAAGGGAAGTTTATTTCTCTAAGTGAAAGCAAATCAGGAAACGTAACATTTGGAAATGATGCTCCAAGTAAAATCAAGGGTAAATGAATGGTGAGACTGAGTAATGGAAGAGGAAAATCCCAGGATGTTCTTCTTGTAGTTGGACTGAAACATAATCTTCTCAGTGTAAGTCAAATGTGTGATAGAGGATGTGAAGTGTTGTTCACTTCCAAGGACTGCAAGATAAAGTTTGTAAACTGAGGACAAGTGGTGGCTAAAGGCATAGGACAGAAAACAATGTATATGTGCTGAAAGAAGATAGAGAAGAGTGCCATCTAAGAAAACATGATGAGAGATGGTTATGGCATAGGAGACTTGGACATCTAAACTTTGACCACTTAATCAAGCTCAAAAATCTTGAGGCAGTAAAAGATCTTCCGAGAATATCAAAGCCACAAGATTCTATGTGTAAACCCTGCCAAGTAGGAAAGCTAACTAGGACACAGTTTAAATCCAAGAGCTCTACTTCAACAGAGAAACCACTCCAATTGGTTCATATGGATCTATGTTGACCATCAAAACAGAAAGGCACAAGGAAAGAAAACTACTTCATGCTGATCATTGATGATTACTCCAGACTTACTTGGGTTGCCTTTCTCAAAGAAAAAGCTGAATCATTTGAGAAATTTAAAATATTTAAGGCTTTAACTGAGAATCAAACAGACAAGAGGTTAAAGGCAGTAAGATCAGACAGAGGAGGCAAATTTATGTCAAGTGAGTTCAAGGAATTCTGTGATAACCATGGGATCAAGAGAGAATACACAATTCCAAGAACTCCGCAACAAAATGTAGTTGAGAAGCAAAACAGAACAGTGCAGCAAATGGCCAGGTCAATGATGAATGAGAAGAACATTGGTCAAACTTATTGGGTAGAAGCAATACACACAACAGTCCATGTTCTTAACAAAGCCCACCTCAGACCACACATTGACAAGACACCTTATGAACTGTGGTATGGGAGACCTTCTTCAATCAAACACTTCAAAGTCTTTGGGACTAAGTGTTACATAAAGAATATTGATGAGAACCTTGGCAAGTATGATGACAGGGCTGATGAAGACATCTTATTAGGGTATGCTACAAATAGTAAAGGATACAGATGCTATAATAAGAGGCTACATAGATTGGTTGACTGTATTGACATAAAAGTTAATGAAGGAATCCCAGTAAGAGAGGTGAACAACACTGAATCAACAACAAAGGATGAAGATGAAGTTGAAGTAGAACAGGTCCAAGAATCAGAACAAGAAGACTCTAAGTCAGATGAAGATGTAAATATTCAGACAGACTTAAATCAGCAGACAACATCAAATTCCTCCTTTAAAATCACTCAAAAGAATCATCCTACAAGTCAGATAATTGGTGAAAAAGACAAAGGTGTACAAACCAGGAGAAAGATAATCAAAAACACCGAACAATCACACATAGCCTTCATATCTATGCTAGAACCCAAGAAATTCAATGAAGTCAGTAAAGATGACCATTGGGTTAAAGAAATGAATGATGAACTTGATCAGATTGAGAAAAACAATACATGGGAGATGGTTCCTAGACCTGAAGGTAAAAATATCATTGGTTCCAAATGGATCTTTAAGAACAAAATGAATGAGAAGGGAAAAGTAGTCAAGAACAAAGCAAGATTGGTCTATAAAGGCTATGCTCAAATAGAAGGACTAGATTTTGATGAAACATTTGCACCAGTAGCAAGACTAGAAGCAATCAGAATATTTCTTACCTATGCTTGTCATAAAAGGTTTAAAGTCTATCAAATGGATGCCAAGTCAACATTTCTAAATGGAGATTTAAAAAAAGAAGTCTATATGGAACAACCCGAGGGTTTCGAACTATCAAATAATCCTGACCTCGTCTACAAGATGAAGAAAGCTTTATATGGGTTAAAACAAGCCCCTCGCGCCTGGTATCACAGACTGGATACGTATCTCCAAGACAAAGGGTTCAAGAGAGGAACAGTTGACAATAATCTATATATCAAAACAGAGGCTAATGATTTGTTCATCGTGTTGGTCTATGTAGATGACATCATCTTTGAATGTAATAATGATTCATTGGTACAATGGTTTGCTTCTGCCATGGAGTCTGAGTTTGAAATGTCTATGATAGGTGAACTGTCATTTTTTCTTGGTCTGCAAATTACTCAGAGTCTGAAGGAATGTTCATTTCTCAAGAAAAATATCTAAGAGAAATGTTGAAAAGGTTTCAAATGGAAGATTCTAAACCTGTGGGCACACCTATGTTTACTGGATGCAAATTAAGCAAGGATGATGACTCACCTGATGTTGATCAAATTTCATATAGGTCAATGATAGGCAACCTGCTATACATCACAGCATCCCGCCTAGACATAATGCATGATGTTGGAATGGTAGGAAGATATCAGTCTGCACCTAAACAGAGTCATTTGCTAGCTGTCAAAAGGATATTCAGATATTTGAAAGAAACAATGAACTATGGCCTATGGTATCCTAAGAATCAGAATTTTCAATTATCAGTCTACTCAGATGTTGATTGGGCTAACTGCATGGATAAAAGGAAACGTACGAGTGGAGGTACGTTCTTCTTAGGAACTTCTTTAGTAGCATGATTGAGTAAAAAGCAAGGTTCCATTTCTTTATCAACTACAGAGGCAGAGTACATTGTTGCCGCTACTTGCTGCACTCAGGTATTATGGATGATTCAAACACTTGCAAACTTGGAGGTAAAATATACTGCACTGATCCCAATTCATTGTGATAACACATGTGCCATAAGTGTGCCCAAGAATCCTGTATTCCACTCCAAGACCAAGCATATTCCCATAAAATACCATTTTCTGAGAGAGCAAGTCACCAATCAGATTGTTCAGATTCAATACATTCCAACCACAGAACAAATTGCAGACATCTTTAGTAAACCCCTAGCCAAGACACCATTTGAATATCTCCGTCAGAAGCTAGGTGTCATCCCGTCTAACACTTAAGAGAATCCATCCTGTTAGGGGGAGTTTATGTTGGTTGAATATCTGATACCTCCAAATAATGACTGCAACATCTCAGGGGGAGTGTGTTCCTTCTTTGACATTGATGTCAAAGGGGGAGAAGAACAACATGACTGGATGCTACGGTTGGAGATCGAGGTCTAAGCAGAATAGTGTAGCCTGCCAGGGTTGCCATCAATGCCAAAGGGGGAGATTGTTGGCATGTTCACAAGAACAATGCGCTTGTCATTGATGGCAAGAACACACAGGAAGGAGAATCTCGGGAGGAGAAGCGACAATGATCGTTGGATCACATTCAGAAGTCCCGAGGGTCGTCGATCGTGGATCAAGGAGTGCGCAGATGAAGGCAGATCTCAGGCGTTAGATCTGAGCGCGGGGTTCGACCATCGTTGGATCCAAGAGAACCTGCACGTTCTCTAAAAGTGCAAGGAGAGACAGGCTTACAAAGTCCCGAAAGTAGGGGGGGCGTCCATTTTCGGGCAGGAAACATGGTCACAGATCAGGCATTTCGCTGACTAAAAGGTCAAAGGCACGAGGTGCTCTATCCTTCCAACTCGCGAAACGTGAAATGACGAAATGCTCTAAGCCGTCGGATCGAGGAGAAATATGGACCGTCGATCCAAGTAGGACACATGGCGAAATCGCAATAAGATCAGGACCGTTGGTTCCATAGGACATGTGGCGAAAGATTATCCTTTCGCTGACTGGAAAGTCAAAGGAACAAGGTTCCCTAACCTCTCGAACTCGCGATATGCGAAATTGCGAATTAATCTCAGTCGTTGGATCGAGGACAGATCTGGGCTGTCATATCCAGAAGGTGAATGTGGCAGACCACGTCAATAAGGAAAGGTGGCGGCCTACGTCAACAAGGAAATGTGGCGCAATCATACAAGGACAAGTGTCAAGTTGATTTGGCATTTCAGGCTACTGGAAATCTCAAATCTGAGTGACACGTGGCAGCCACTCGGCTCATGACACGTCATCGAGTGACGTCATTCCGAGAGTTTAGTTTCAGGAGTTTTAGCATCAACACTCCCCCAAAATCCTGAAAGCTGAAGTCTCGGGGGCAAAGAATAGCCGTCCGATCACCACAGATTGTGGACCGTTGATCCTCCATTTCAGAGTTCGCAACTTGGAGTGCCAAGACCCTTCATCACAGGAATGTCGAAATGCCAAAATGCGAAACACTTTTTGGCATAGGATGTGTTCACCGCTGGTGGTCATGTGAGGGGAAGGAGCTAGCGCAACTAGGCTCCATTTCGGGTATCGGAAGTGGAGGAGTCAAGTAGACTCATCACAGAATCCCCGAACTGTGAATTGCGAAAGCCCTTTATGGATAAGCACTTGGTTACCGCTGGTGGTCATGTGAGGGGAAGGAGCTAGCATAGCTAGGCTCCATTTATGGTACCGATCGTCGAAGAGTCATAGTGAATCACAACAAAATCCCCAAAACACGAATTGTGAAATGCGTTTTCGGACTTGGCCCCTGGTCATAACTTATGGTCACATCGACGAAGGCTTAATGGAGGAGCTAGCATGAATCTAAGCCCCATTTCGGAGATCGCGACCTGGAGAGTCGAGATGCCTCATCCCCAGATCCCCGAAGTGCAAAATCATGAAACGCTTTTTGAATAGGAGTTTGGTCACCACCTGAGGTCACATGTGAAGGGTGCCAAAGGCATAAGGCTGCAAAGGTTCGCACTATAACTGCAAGAAACCTCTGATGGTTTTTGCCAGAGGACTTGAGGAGCCAAAGGGTGACTTCCAGAGAAGACGCAGAGTCTTGAGGCCACTGCCAGTGGAGTGCAGACTCTTCATAGAGTCAACTGACAGATGGACTGGCGTCGGTGCCTGGAACTGCAACAGAGAGGATGAGCTCGATTGTGCAAGAGAAGAAGAAGAGTCTCAACTGCCAGAGAGGGTAAGGAATCTCTGCATAACGCCTAGTGATGATGATCACCTATGGATAACCGCGAGAAAAGCTGCAGAATGGTGATGATGATCGAAAAAATGATTGAACGCATGCAAAAGGTGCACAAAGTGCATGCAGAAGATGCAAAGAGAGTATAAAAAGGTAGAAGAAAGAAGAGATCGGTGATACTGCTGTTGCGAGTGATGAATAGATGTAGAAGCATGATGTGCAGGTGCTGAAGCAAAGAAGAAGAAAAGAACAAAGATGCATATCGTGGAGAACAAGAGGAAGTCGAGGCGTGCATGCTGAGATAGAGGAGAAGATTAGAAAATTGAAGAGGAGGCAAGCAGTAAGACATTGAGGCAGACAGAGCAGAGAAGGATAGCAAAACAATGATGAGACTGGTAAGCCATTGATGAACATTATATCAATATAATAGATTTCTGTAGCAAAGTTTTATAATCAGGGTGGAAGGGAGGTGCTAGGGAGGATTGTTGTCCTCTGAGGGTCAAGTGGGTGCTTGAACACAGGGAGTTGTAGCTTCCATCTGGTTGCAGCCAAAGAAACCAGGGTGGCAAGGTGGTGCAAGGGAGAACATCGGTTCTCTGATATACAGGTCGATGCCTGTATGATTGGAAGTTGGTGCTTCCATCCAGTTGGTGCTGGAACATTCAAGGATTTGGTGCTTCCTTCTAGTGGGTGCTAGAGAAACCAGAGAGTTGGTGCTCTCAGCAAGTTGCATCTGGCAAAACAGAGGTTGTAACCTCACAATGAGTTGGAGCTCATATGTATGATAATGTACAGAATGTAAAGATTACTTATCATATAAAGAAGAATAGGTTTCCACCCTTTATGGGTTTCCTCAGGAACATCTGTCTCCGTACTATGCATGTGTGTGATTGATGTTTAATACTCTACTGCATGTTTATTGTGATCATCATTGAGAGCTTTCTAATGAATTTAAAAATGGATATGATTGTTTAAGCATAGTAACAATTGATTCACCCCCCCCCCTCTAGTTGTCCAACAACGCCTCGTCTTTCACTGAGCTCAGGCCATGGAGAAAAAGAGGGGTGGACGGAGGGAAGTGTTCTGAGGAGCTAAAGAGGAGCAGACTGAGGATCCTCCTGCAACCTCTAGATAGTATCTCAAGGGCTGACAAAATGAGCAATAAGAGCCCATTGGGAGGGGGTGAGCCTATTGCGACGGGAGAGGGTGTTGTAATAACGAGCACCCCTCTTGGAATTTCCTCTTTCCCTGGGCATGTTGGGGGTGGTATGGAGGTGAAGGGTTGTGGGAATGGAGGCTGAGAGAGGGTGTTGAGACGAGTGGTAGGAGGCGGAGGTGCTGAGAGGGAGTTGGTGGTGACTGAGCGTGTATGGTGAGTAGAGGGTGTCAGAGCTAGGGAGGATGTCACTGGTGCTTAGGAAAATGTCACTGAGAGCAGCAATGGTGGAACTCTTGGGAGAGCCGAAGAGCAGGACAGTAGGAATGCACCAGGGTGGATCAAGAATGAAATAATACGCCAGGGCAAAACCCTGTTTACAGCCCTTATCACCATTGAAGCTTGAGTTGACAACCCTTATCGCCATTGAAGCCGAGTTGACAACCAACTCAGTCCTGGTACGCCTAGTCTGGCTGGCTCGCACTGCCATTAACCTAGCCAGTCTAGCCAGGTGCACTACCATTAATATCCTCATGGTGTTAGCCATGTTGGAGTTAATGTATGTGGGTTGGAGGCCCGGGTCAATAACTCCCCTGGCTGCCCGGTTCCAAGTGTCCTCAGACTCTGTCCAGGTGACACCCCATCCAGGTGAATTTAAACCTCGTTAAAATACTTTGAATGTGCCAAAAGATTCCCAACATGTCATCTACAAAAGTGATGAGTTATGGAAAAGGCTTGCATTTTCTTTGTGAGCAATTGTTGATTCATCATCTGGACAGTTAAAAATTAAATAGAATATTGTGCCTTTGTTCTTCATGTCTCCAAACAGATTTAAACTTAAAATTTGCATTTTTGTGGAAATTATCTTTTTAATCTGCGAGTGTTAATTGTCCTTGAATTGTAAATGGAACCCACTCGGAGGAGGAAAAATTCAGGGTTGTTAAGTTTTAGACATCTTAAATTTGTTTGGATTTTGAAGTTTTTTGGCATGAATGAGAGCCTCTTAAGATTAGCAGGTAAAAGTACCGATGGATAACCCCTTGATAATATTAGATAGCAGATTTGATCATGAAAGCAAAGTGCATATTCCTTTTCATTTGAATTTAAACCTCCTTGTCTCCTTAAAAGACTTTGCATGTGCCAAAAGATTCTCGACCTGTCATTGACAAGAGTGATGAGTTTTGGAAAAGGATTTGTTTTTCTTTGTGTGCAACTATTGATTCATAACCTAGATAGTTAAATAGAATATTGTGCCTTTGTTCTCCATGTGCCCTCCCAGATATAAATTTAAAATTTGCATTTATTGTGGAAAATATCGTTTTATTATTTATCTACAACTTTCAGTGTCCTTGAATTGTGAATGGAACCCACCTAGAGAAGGAAACATGGGCTAGACATCTGAAAGAAAACAACACAAAATGTGGGAAACTCCAGGAAATGGGGAAGTCTCAGGAAACAGGAAAGGAAACTAACATCAGAAAATAATATCTTTGAATTTTCGGACTATTGTTTCATCATTCATCCACTTTAGTACACAAATTTCGTAAAATTCGGATGCCTAGATGATAGAATTGTCATTGTTGTCTTTCATATCAGATTTTAAATATCAAATCGTTGTTCAGATTCATATCAAAACATAGGTTAAAAAATCTAAAAGGTGAAAATAGAGTAGGAAGTTGTGCACTAGTATCACAAGTACAACAAAATGACTAATGGCACCATTGTAAATTAGATAACATTTCCCTCCTTGTGCTTAAAAACACCACTATTTTTAAATGCTTGGTTGTTAACGGTTTTCACTTTATATAGTTTTTTATATGGTTTAGTATTTCTTAGGGTATATTGTAGTTCAATATTGTACTTGTATTTTATTAGTGAATTTTTATTAATGAATGTTATAGATGTTTGGCAATTTGTTTTGCTCAAAAATCCTTTTATAATTGGCTCAACATACTGTGAATAAAACAATGATCAACATACTGTGAATAAGGGCATCAATTGTTTTTTTAAATAAATATATGTCGTCACAAGAGCAACGACCTCAAGGAATATTGCGACGAAATTGCTATACAATAGATGAAAAATTGTATAGAGATTTCGTCGCAAGATTCCTTGAACTTGTCGCTCTTGCGATGATCCATTCGATAGATGATTTGTCCCAAGATTCTTCAGCTTGTCGCTCTTGTGACAATCTCCCTATATTGTCAATCTTGCGACGATCTCCCTATATTATCTCTCTTGTGACGATCTCTCTAACATGTCTCTCTTGCGACAACCTCCCTAGCTTGTCGCTCGTGTGGCGATCTCCCTACCTTGTCTCTATTACGACGATTTTCATTACTAGTCGCTCTTGCGATGATTTCCCTTCCTTGTTGCGCTTTCGACGATTTCCCTACTTTGTCGCTCTGGCGACGATACCCCTTCTTTGTCACTCGTGTGACAGTATCTCTTTTTTGTCGCTTGTATGACAAATTCCTAGTTTTGTCGCACTTGCGACATTGTTTCAAGTTCTTATCACTTTCCACGTCATGTGAAGAAACTTTTGGGAGACCCAAGATTCATCGCAATATCCACGACATAACGTCACAAGAGCATCGACATAACCATCGCAAAATGACCCAAATTTACTAGTGTTTCTAGTCCTTTCCAATTCCTAGAGCTACCTTCAAACAACCCTTTGTACTAAGAAGAAGTTTTCTCCTAACAAGAACCACATAAATGTATACATCACAAGGAATACAATGATGGATTTCTCACTCCAGTAAATTCTACTCAAGAAAAGCTGGCCATCCCAATTGCAAATTATATACCATATGGTAAGAAATATAAATTATGTGGAAAAATACAATGGAGTGTTGGACAACTAAGAGGGGGGGGGTGAATCAGTTGTTACCGTGCTTAAACAATTATGCTTCTTTTAAAAACTTTACAAGGAACTCAATGATGATGACAATAATGCAGGGAAATAAACGTTGACACATTCAGCATCAGTCACATATATGAGAAACACAGAAACAGATATTTCCCGAGGAAACCCATACAGGGTAAAACCTCTTTTTCTTTATATGATAAGTAATAGTTACATTCTTTACATTATCATACATATGAGAACCAAATCATAATGAGGCTACAACCTCAGTTTTGCAAGCTGCTACTTGCTGAGAGCACCAACTCTCTGTTTTCTCTAGCACCCACTAGAAGGAAGCACCAACTCCCTGATTTCTCTAGCACCAACTAGAAGGAAGCACCAACTCCCTGTGTTCAAGCACCCACTTGAACCTCTGAGGACACCAGTCCTCCCTAGCGCCTCCCAACCACCCTGAATTATAAATTCTTTGTTACTAAAACTTATTACAGCGATATAAAATTATTCAATGGCTTACCAGCCTTGTCGTTGTTTTGTTACACTACTCTACCCTGTCTGCATCAGTGTCTTCTGCACACCCCTAGCACTTTCTGTTCTTCTGCCTTTTATGCTCTATGCGCCATATTCCTTCAATGCACCATTCCTCGACTGTGCATTTCTGCTCCTGCGCTTTGCCTCCTTGTACACCCCCTAAATGCTCCTCCATAGCGACAACGCTTATCTCTTGTTTTTTTCAGCATTCTCATTGTCTCTGTTGTCTTTGTGCATGCAATATTCACAATGCCTCTGTATGCTCACTCCGCACCAAATTCCTCCACAACTCGAGTGCTCTGTCTGATTATCATCGTGACTCTTCAGCTTCTCTTGTCGTTTGCCACTCGTTCAGCATCATTGTATGTTATACTGAGATTCCTCAGCCTCTCTGACAGTTTGAGACTCTTCGTCTTCTCTGTGACAGTCGAGCTCACCTTCTTTGTTCCAATTACAGGCCTCCATGTTCATCCAGCTGTCAATCCCCTCCACGAACATCTTCATCCCTCTTGAAGATTCCCAGAGACTCTTCACCTCCTCTGTCAATCACCCCGAAGTGTCTTCGAGTCCTCTGGTAGAAACCATCAATGGTTTCTGGCAGTTACACTGTGTCGTGCTACAGTAGCCCTCCGATCTTGTTCAAATTCACCTGCATCGTTGGATTGGTTCCATGGGATCTTGCATTTATTTCGGCATTTCGGCATTCGGCAATTCGGCATTCGTGTGACCATGTGTCTCGACACTCCCAGTCACGATCCCCGAAAAGGAGCTTGGTTTCTCTAGCTCTTTCCTCCATCTCTCGCTGATGTGACCAAGGGTTGTGATCACAGCCTTATGCATAAAGCGCTTTCGCGATTTCGCATTTCGTGAATCTGGAGATGAGGCATCTCGACTCTCCAAGTTGCGATCCCCGAAACCCCGAAATGGCATGGGATCAACGGTCCCGATCAACACTTGATCTGACGGCTCAGATCATTTCGCGATTTTGCATTTCGCAATTTCGGTGTTCTTGATGTTTAGTGTTCTTGTCACTTCAAAGTTCCGATCCGCGAAACTCCGAAATGGAGTCGGATCAACGGTCCAGATCACATCTTGATCTGACGGCTGCGATTAAATCGCAATTTTGCATATCGCGATTTCGGGATTCCTGTGGTTAATATTCTTTGACATCTCCAACTCTTGATCCGCGAAACTCCGAAATGGAGTGAGATCAACGGTCCAGATCAAACCTTGATCTGACGACTCAGATCATTTCGTGATTTCGCATATCGCGATTTCGACATTCCTGTGGTTAATATTCTTTGACATCTCCAACTCTCGATCCGCGAAACTCTGAAATGGAGTGGGATCAACGGTCAAGATTTTATCAAGACTTCGCAACTCCACGAGCCTTCGTTGAGCCTGATCAATGGTCCATATTTGGCCCCGATCTAACGGTTGAGATTATTTCGCGATTTTGCATATCGCGAGTTCGAGAGGTGAAAGGCTGGAGCATTTCATACCTTTTGACTTTCCAGTCAGCGAAATGATGATCTGTGTCCACGTGTCCTTCCCGAAGATGGACGGTCCTCCTTCTTTCGGGATTTTGTAAGCCCGCTTCTCCTAGCACTTTAAAGAACGTGCAGGCTCTCCTAGATCCAACGGTGGTCAGACCCTACACTCGGATCTAACGCCCGAGATCTAACCTCCATATCTGCGCGCTCCTCTTGTCTACATTGAGATCTGACAGCCATCGGGAGTTCTGAATTGTTGATCCAATGATCATTGTTGTTGCTCCTCCCCATTATCACTGCGTTGTTGATCATGCTCATGTACTCAAGCCATCGTCGTTGCTGTACTTGCCATCAATGACAAGCATACGCTGCCTGTAAAACATGCCAACACGGAGAACACAATTTCTTCTTATTAACTTCTAACAAACACCCTCTGTTGCATATTCCTAGTCTTTCCAATTTCTAGAGCTACCTTGAAACAATCCTTTGTACTGAGAAATAGTTCTCTGATAACAAGAGCCATATAAATGTATACATCATAAGAAATAAAATGATGGCTCTCACTCCACTAAAGTCTGCTCAGGGAAAGCTACTCATCCCAATAGGGGATTCTCTACCATATGGTGCCTAACCCCCTTCCTTGGACCTAGAGAAACTTGTTGGACAACTGAGAGGGGGGGTGAATCAGTTGTTACCGTGCTTAAACAATTATGCTTCTTCTTAAATATTTACAAGGCACTCAATGATGATCACAATAATGGAGAGAATTAAACAGGTGCACATTCAGCATCAGTCACATATATGAGAAACACAGAGACAGATAATTCCAGAGGAAACCCATACAGGGTAAAAACCTCTTTTTCTTTATATGATAAGTATTATCTACATTCTTTACATTATCATACATATGAGCACCAACTCATTATGAAGCTACAACCTCTGTTTTTGCAAGCTGCAACTTGCTGAGAGCATCGACTCTCTGTTTTCTCTAGCACCCACTAGAAGGAAGCACCAACCCCTTGGTTTCTCTAGCACCAACTAGAAGGAAGCACCAACTCCCTGGTTTCTCTAGAACCAACTAGAAGGAAGCACCAACTCCCTGGTTTCTCTAGCACCAACTAGAAGGAAGCACCAACTCCCTGTGTTCAAGCACCCACTTGAACCTTTGAGGACACCAGTCCTCCCTAACACCTCCCAACCACCCTGAATAATAAATTCTTTGTTACTGAAACTTATTACAGCAATATTAAATTATTCAATGGCTTACCAGCCCTGTTGTTGTTCTGTTACGCTGCTCTGTCCTGTCTGCATCAGTGTCTTCTGCACCCCCTTGCACTTTCTGTTCTTCTGCCTTTTATACTCTCTGCACCATATCCCTTTGATGCAACCTTCCTCTAGCGTGCATCTCTACTCCTCCGCTCTGCCTCCTTGCTCACACTTGAATCCTCGCCACGACAACAACCCTCATCTCTTCTTTGTTCAACATTCTTATAGTACCCGTGCTCCTTGTGCATGCAATATTTTCCATGCCACTGCATGCTCACACCGCGCCCAATCTACTGCACATCTCGAGTGCTTTTCCTAATCATCACAACTCTTCAGCTTCTCTTGTGGTTCCCGCCACGCGTTCAGCATCACTGGGTGTTCTGCTAAGAGTCCTCAGCCTCTCTGGCAGTTGAGACTCCTCGTCTTCTCTGGCACAGTCAAGCTTATGCCTCCTGTTTCAGTTACAGGCTTCAACGCTTATCCATCTGTCAACCCTCCTAACTATCGTCTTGCTTCACTGGACGAAGCTTAGAGACTCTTCATCTTCTCTGGCGATCACACAGAGGTCTCTTCAAATTCTCTAGCAGAGACCATCAATGATTTCTAGCAGTTACGCTGCGACGTGCTACAGTAGCCCTCCGATCTTGTTCTAATTCACCTGTACCGTTGGATTGATTCCATGGGATTTTGCATTCATTTCGGCATTTCTGTGGCCAAGCCTAGCACCTCTAGCTTCTACCTCCATCTTCCATCGATGTGATCAATGGCTATGACCGCGTGCTTATGCATAAAGCGTTTTCGCGATTTCTCATTTCGTGATTTTCAACACTATGCTCCGTTGACCCCAAGTCAGCGAAATTTCGATCGCTTGCCACATGTCCTATGATTCCATGGTCAAGATCTTATCTTAATTCAACGGCTGTGATTGAATCGCGATTTTGCATATCGCGATTGCTGCATTGTTTTCTTTGCCTCTCCATGCCGTGATTCACGAAACTCCGATATGGGGTTAGATCAACGGTTCAGATCTGGTCTTGATTCAACGACTGAAATTGAATCGCGATTTCGCATATCGCGATTGCTGCATTGTTTTCTTTGCCTCTCCATGTCGCGATTCACGAAACTCTGATACGGGGTTAGATCAACGGTTCAGATCTGGTCTTGATTCAACGACTGAGATTGAATCGCGATTTCGCATATCGCGATTGCTGCATTGTTTTCTTTGCCTCTCCATGTCGCGATTCGCGAAACTCCGATATGGGGTTAGATCAACGGTTCAGATCTGGTCTTGATTCAACGACTGAGATTGAATCGCGATTTCGACATTCTTGATGTTCGGTGTTTTTGTCACTTCAAAGTCCCGATTCACGAAACTCCGTAATGGAGTCGGATCAACGGTCCAAATCACATCTTGATCTGACGGCTCAGATTAAATCACGATTTCGCATATCGCAACATCGGGATTCCTGTTGTTAATAATCTTTGACATCTCGAACAATCGATCCCCGAAACTCCGACATGGACTTGAATCGACGGTCCAAATTCAACCTTAATCTGACGACTCAGGTTAATTCGCGATTTTGCATATCGCGATATCGAGAGGTTAGGGAACCCTGTTCCTTTGACTCTCCCGTCAGCAAAATGACAATCTATCCCCACGTGTCCTGCCTGATGATGGACAGTCCTCCTTTCGTGATTTTGTGAGCCCCGCTACTCCTTGCACTTTAAAGAATGTGTAGGTTCTCCTTGATCCAACGATGATCGGGTCCTGCGCTTGGATCTAACGTCTGAGATCTGTCCTCCTCTTCAGCACTCTTCTTGTCTACATTCGGATTTGACGGCCCTCGTTCTTTCGGGAATTTTGAATGGGGTCCAACGATCAAAAATGCTTCTCAAACCTTACGGGCCTACATCTTCAGCGTGCTCTTATTCAGATCTAACAACCATCAGGAATTCAGGACAGGATCCAACGAACACGGTTGTTGCTCTTCCCCGATTATCACTGCACCGTTGATCATCGTTGTTGTACTCAAGCCATCATCACTACTGTACTTGCCATACTTCTGTTTGCCTGTCTGTTACAAACTTCCTGTACTCATGCCATCTTCATTGTTGTACTTGCCATCAATGACAAGCATTCGCTGTCTGTTAAAATATTTGCCAACAAAACTCATATAGTACAACTCACTCAGAATCAAGATGAACACAGTAAATGATGCTCCTACTACAAAGACACCCTTTCGCATTGTTTCATAAGAGAGATTGGTTACTTGGTAAAAACCCTTATATTTTGTATGGTAGGCATTTCTTGTTGATCCACCAACAAAGAAATCCTCTGCAATGATAAATGTCAACCTACAAAAACAAGATGACTATAGTTTGTTAGTCCTTATTTACAAATACTATTATTCTTGAAATTTGTTACAACCTTTTGAGAATACAAATGTAGTGAGGTTTAAGAATGCCCTATTTAATCTGCCAAGCTATGATCTAGTGGTTGAGATGGGGCATTGCAATTTTAATAACCAAGGTTCAATCCCTAGTGGGGATAGAGCCCCAGATTATATGTTGGCCAAGTTAAAGAAAAACAAATCATTGTACTACAACAATAGTGTTGGAAGAGCTTCAGACATGCCTTAATACACATCAGCTCATCTTATGCAGAAGGGAAAGAGTATTACCAGGTCGCCATGAATAAAATAATATCCCATGCATGAGATTCAAAAATCGTGTCTGGAACCACCTTAGCCTGCAATGAATAAAGACAGTAACGATGACCAATAAACTGTGCATGGAGAGAAAAAAATAAGGCTTTATTTTTCACTATCCTCTCATAACAAGTGATCTATTCAACTCAAGAACAAGCAATATAAAAATTTCCTTGTTAACAATATAAATAAAACCTTTCAAGATCTTTGAAATGAGAGCTCTCACGCAGCATTCTAAGCTCCAGGATCTCGCCTGATTCCCTGGTAAAATAATTACGTTGTATAAAATCTATCTTCACTAGGTACAGATGTAATTGACATATTCATTAGCCAATTTAGGTTCTATGGCTCACACATGAGATCATACTATTTCTTTGAAACTATATGCCCATTTCAATGCCTGCGACTTATGATTCTCTTCTAGACCTATGGTTAAGCTAGGATTAATGGAGATTTCCCCAAGAGGATGAAGTTAAGCTCTGCAAAATGACTAATAAACTTCTACATGCCACTGCTTATTCTTCTTAAGTAGTGGAAATCTCTCATCCCAACTTTGTCGTCTCTCTTCTGCAACTCTTTTTAAGGTATATTGAATTCCAGGCATCATGCCCTTCAATACACAAAAGTAGATATGAGCTTTCTTATCCAAAAGCTCAAAAATTTCATCACTGTATTGAACCTTGTATTGTATATGCATCTTGCCCTCTCTTTTGTTCTTATGCTCTTTACTCAATGGAGTATCATATCTAAAGTTCTTAGGGTACTGTTTTGTATACTATGTAAACTCATCATGAAAGAGAAGACTATCAGTGTTAGCGACTCCCAAGAAAAGCCAAGCAAGTACTCCAAATATGAAGGATGGAACATCCTCCATAAACATTCTCCGTAGGTATCCCCTAAAAGAAGAGATGAGGATATGAGTGTGGTCGTTGCAAGTGTTACCTATCAAAGAAACATAAAACATACTTGAATACAAAAAAATAACTTCATTTTAAACATAGTATAGATATTATAATCAATCAACAAAAAACAATATATTTAAATGTGAAAAACTCGATAGATATTATAAAGTATCGAAAAGAAGAGTTCACACCTATTTTTATTTATAGTGCATGTGTGTGTCCTCTTAGTTTCGGCAATATATTGTGAATAGAATGATGGGTGACGATAATTGGATTTCCCAACCTTTGCTTCATTTGGGGTGAGAAAGGTCCTTTTGCGACCCCTGCTGCGTGTATTTGTTTTTTCCAACATAAATGATTATCTAATATCACCCTCATTTACCACAGTTTTGACCTCTCCATGACTTACCATAGTTATGTCCTCTCCATCATTGCGATCGTCTTCAATAAACACAGTTGTTTATTTTCCATCAAGGACATTTTTTCTTGGATCTTCACCACATTTATAAGATGGATGCAAATTCACTGAAATATCAAATGGGTCATCTAATCCCATGGGAGTCCTATCAAAAGTTGGTGGGCCTAAGGGAACACTATCTGGTGTCATATCAAATATTGGCCTATAGCGTTTCCCATAGGAACACTGAATAGTGTCATTAGTATGAAATTTATCGTTTTCTTCAGCGATGGTGTTTAGTGTCTTATCATACAATGTCTTTGAACTTTGCATGAAACAATGAATGGTGTCAATACTATCAAATATCTGATTTTCTTCAACAACAACGTCCGGTGTCTTGTTATATAATGAGTTTGAAATATGGTCAGCAAAAGTATCAAACTTTGGTGAATTAAAATGAGTTACAACATTTTCTCCAACAATATGAATTTGACTCATTCCTTCCCCATATTTAACACCTTCATCCACCCTTTCCTCCATATCTGATGAAGATGAATCACCAATAGATACAATATTTCTCTGCATATATTCAAATAAATACATCCATTGTCAAAAAATATGTCAATAAAAGGGGTTTTCATTTAGTTTTTTGTAGAATTATGTAACAAAACATGTGGTATCTTACAAAATGTACAGTGGGTGACTCTTCAATAGATAAGGTATCATCCTCTTTACATTGGGAGGAGGTAGACAAATTTTTTTGTTGCAAGAAAAACATGCTAAAAAAAAAAGTGATTTTATTAAATACCATGTAGTATTGAATTCATATCCAACAAAAAAAAATACAAATTTGAATAGCTCTTATGGGTGGTGACTCATTAAATATTTTATGTAGCATACTCCAATTTTTATCCTTAATGATTTTCTTGCGAACATTTTTTTTTAATACATATTTTTGTTTTTCCTTTGATTGATCGTCGTATTCATAAACACGTCTTCTCACACGTTCCAAACCATTTTCACTCAACTCTTGAGAACACTTCACCCCCTATAACATGAAAACAAAATGAACACATCAATAAAGCATAATTTAATGAAAATATCTGAAAATAAAATTTCATTAAAAAAATAACATACCACATTTTGAACCTCTTTTCGAATGGAAGTGGTCTCAACAACCTTTGTATTATTCTTATAACGATATTCAATGTCGTAATTTTTTTGTTAACGATCTATTTCCAATTTGGATTCAGATCTAAGCGTGTACCGAAAGCCACGTGGCGCGCCAACATGCAATGTTATGGGTCCCCAAGAATGTACTTATTTTCTATGTTTATTAAATGTAGAACACTTGGTACGTCGTATAGACCATTGCATTCACTGGCCAAACAATAAAAGTAGTTGGACCCATTATTTTCCTTAAGAACTCTATAATTTGAATCCTCCTTAAATAGTTACGCAGTGATATATCTAGTTCATGCAATACACTACATCACTAATAAGACCATGTTATCTATCTAATAAATAAATAAATAATCAAAACATAAATTGTTTAGAAAAAATAAAAACATATACTATGGCCATATTATTCAAACTTGTGATTTTTATCCAACTTTTGCAACAATAAAAAAACTTACAAAAATAATCATGTATTTATCTTAGTAAATACAAGTCAAAATAATCAACTACTACAATAAGAATATTTTTTCATGCAGAATGACACCCCATGTAGAATTAGTAGGTCTAAGTCTAAGTAAAACCATGGAAACTCACAAAAAAATATTTTGTCATATGGCTAATATAACTTTACAGTAGTAAAGATGGAAAAACACAAACTAGAAACAATTCAACAAGTACAACACACAACACTAACTCACTTCCCCTACAAAAATGGCCCCGAGGTCTTCTTTTCATTGAAATTTCAGTATGTAGTTCTCCAAAATTACAAAAAGTAAGAGCCATTTTTGTTGAGTGCTCTTGGGTATATAATTAATCATCATCTTAATAGTACATTAGCACAATACATTACAAAATTGGAAATTTATTCTCCTCCCTGACCTTGATTTTGTAGATAGGAAGTCCAAATCTTATGATAAGAGGAGATCATTTCAATTCTCCTAAAAGAAAAAATTTCTAATGTAATTGAATAATCGATTGTTTTCTGAATTACAGTCTTCATGTTTGTTTTCAAAGCAGACAAGTAAGAAATTCACATATGATGTTCTCTTGCTAGCTCAACAATATGTTATTTTAAAGTTGTTTGTGTTACTCTTTAAGTTATGCTTATGGAGATTTCTCTAGCATTCATGGCCTCTTCTAATTCTGCAAAGACTTGCTCTGTTGGCCTTAGATTTCCCAAATCCCCGATCTTTGGCAGCCTGCATTTTTCAATCAATTTATCTACCAACAAGTAAAGCCACTTGCAGGTACCAATGGAGTATTCTATGTCTTGCTCCAACTTAATTCCAATGCTTTGGGCCCTTGCAATGGCTGTATAGTTCATTCGATGTTCATCTTCAATCATCCTTGGGACTTCTGGGGGTGCATCTGGATGTTCTCATGGCCACCTATTTAGATCATCAATGGCGATGCGCACTCCTGTCAACTCGATGTTTTTCTTCTTAACCTGATCAAATAATGATAAAATTCGAGCAGCTATGTCCTGGAATTTATGTAGACAAGGATATACTTGCTTTTCCATATCACACAATTATTTGTGTACTTCATTAGCACATGCTTTGTGCTTTGTGACATTGTTCATTTCCTATTTATAACATCTATTTTCTTCCTCCAGGGTCACATTTTGAATCTTGTATTCCCCTATTTCTTTGATATAGTCTCTGATATTTTTCTCTGTGGCCTTTGTAAATGCTACACTAGCAGAGGCAATAGCTATAGGATCTTGGCTAGTGTTTGTGACTATTGTTCTTTTTGTGGCTACTACAACTGGTTGAACACGTGAAATGAGAAATTTTCTTACAATTCGTTGTATAATATTTCCCTGGGCCCTGTCAAATATGAAAGAGTCTAGGTTTGCCACTTTGTTAGATTTGAAGGACATTAACCCCCCCAGCCCTAGTTCTCCCAAAGGGAAATGGCCTCTAGTCAATAGTATGTTAGAAGCCTCAGGTAGGTTGATATCCATAGGATTAATGTCATCGATTTCATCTTGTGTTTTCTTTTTCTCCTCTTTCTTTTTCCTTTCTTCTTCTTCGTGTTTGAGCTTTGCTTCTTGTTCTGCTCGAAGTCTCCTTTGATCTTGTTCCTCTTCTCCCTTCCTCTTTTTCTCCGCTTCTGCTCTTGCAATTTCTTCTTCTGCTGCTTCCTTATGTCGAAGTGCTTCAACCTGCTTCTCCAACCTTTCTTTTTAAGTTGTTTCTTTAGCTGCAGCTTCTTCTTTAAATTTCTTATGACGAAGTGCTGCAGGCTCCTTCTCTAGCCTTTCTTTTTCAACTACTGTTTTAGCTACAACTTCTTCTTTATCTTTCTTTTTCCGGAGTACTTCATGATCCTTCTCCAATATTTATCTTTCTGTTGTTTCTTTAGCTGCAGCGTCTTCCTCATCTTTTTCCTTGGCTTCTGCTTCTTTAACTTTCTTTTCTTGCTCGGCCTTTGAGTTTTCTTTAGTCGTAGAGTTGTCTCCCTTGTTAAGATAACCTCATCATAATTATGTGTCTTTTTGTATATATCATCATCTCTCCATGTTTCAGATTCATAAGGCCACTTATGCTTGCAGAGTTTACAGTGTTGGATGACAACCTTCCGGGGATCATATCTATAGAATATTCCTTCCCTGAAATGGAATGTTGTCAAAGCCTCTGCCTCAGCATGTGCCTCCTCTAATTTCTTGAAACTGTAGGATCCCACATAGAATGGTAGTGGTGTCCACGACCATTTCTTATATTTGGAAAGGAATGCCCCAACCCCATGTACAAGGGTGTGGTATGCTACCTCCTGCAACACTAGTTTGTCAGGCACAAATTTGGGAAGTACGTATGAAGGTTTGGTTGATTTGTAGATCCTGATATAAGTCTCATTATCAAGTACAAACCAATCACCGTTTCGCTGATAGCTTCCATTGTTTTCTCTGACATGCATGGTGCTCGGGCGCAGAATAACAATTGGAACAACAAAATTAAGAAGTGGTCGCAAATCTTTTGATAGTGCACTCAATATTTATGCTCCCACAAGTCTTGACAATAGACATGAATAGGGAGGTCACTCTTTTTCCATCTCCAACCCATTCTTTGGTAAGCATGTGTTTGGCAGACCATATCCAACATGTAGAATGACACGTGGAAATGCAGTTGCTTCATTGACACTGCATGTTTTACTACTGATATGGACTTTTCAAGGTTGGTTGAGATGATAGTCGCCCAGTTAAATATACGACCAGTAGTTATGATAGTGTGTAGCAAGGGAGCCCAAGATTCCTTGAATGTTGAAGTGTTTTCTTCTCCATAAAGCCTGCACATAAAGGCTACAACATATCTATAAGGGGTTCTGAGCATTTTTGTGGGATAATCTCCGGATCTTGATCTAAAACTTACGCTTGGAGCCCACCAGTTCTTAATTGCTTCTTTGCAATCTAAAGGACATTTCAACATCCATTCATCTGTGAGTTGAATCTCTTAAGTAGGAAGCTTATAACATGCATGTATAGTTGAGGCCTGGAACGATGCAATAGCTTTCCCTTCAGTATATTTTATCAGCCTATTGTCAATGTCAGTTCGATGGATGATCCAATAAATAGCATCTGCACACGGGAACACTTCGGGATGTGTAGCTATATGATAAATTCGAGACCTTTTTAGAGCGTGGTAGACACCCAAATCTCGATCATCATTTGATACCTCGGAATAGGAATCTCGGTGGAACATCTAGTAAATTTCTCCCCATTTATATGCCACATCATTTTCCAGGATGCAAGCGGTGTCGTTGTAAATGGGGCCTTCCCCTCCTTTGTCTGACCAGCTTCAAGAATGGTCTCTTTTCCATGCCTCTTCTTGTAATGTTCCATAGATGTTCCTTCGATTCACTCGCAACAAGCTAGGATGTTAGTATGCTTAATATCTTCAAATTTAAGTTGAGGTAAACTCTAAATCGATTGATCTTAGTTGATTCGATGCAATTCAATTATGCCTTGTATTTCTTTGCAACAGTGTTCAAGTTAGAACAATAGACTAATTTATTGAGTTTCAAAATTGTGGTACCATTTCCCATGCAAGGACACATTTCTTCTTGTAGAAGACCTTAGATTAATGTACGTTTCAAAAACTGTGCCTTATGTCTTGAATGAGAATTACAGTTCAAAGTGTAGGAGAAGCTCTTATAGAACGTTCAAGTTGTTCATGATTGTTAGCTTGTAGCACTTCTCACTTCAACATTTACTATAAAATATGGAAGCATACTCCAATGTTTCCTTAGCCTCAAAACAAGGACCCATACAAAAAGGATTAGAGGGGATTTCACCTCAAAACATACAAGAATAGACATTTAGTGCATTCCATGTAAAGCATTCTAGATTCACCCTCTCAAATTATTCCTCACTTTGTCGCAACTTTATTATAATATATTAACCATGATTCAATCTAGCTACAACTAGAAATACAATATATTATCATTGCACATGAGTTAATGGCTTTTCTAGAAGCTTCAAAATAGGTACGTAATCTTCAAAAGTTAGCCTGCCTCCTATATCCCATATTATTGAGATCATTATAAGGGGCGTTGTTATTAGCTTTCTTATCCCTGATACCACTGCAAATTTATTGTCTTGGAGTTGATGGAAGGATGGAATAATCCTTGGGTAAGGCCTAACTTCAACTCTGTTGCACACACACTAATTATCTATTATAAACTCAGATTTCTATCCAACATGATATTAGCATGTCATTCAAAAATGACAAATAATTGTCTATAAAAGGAAGTTCTTCTGGTAACTCAAGTTGTTATCCATTTTTGGCATATAATAAAACAAGGTATTTCTCTTGGTATTACAATGGATTCACCATGAATTTGAAACCTTATTGTGAGGCACTGCCAAACTCTAACAAACTATAATCATGATATAATAAGACATGAGTTGTGGAGACATTGTTTTATTAATTTTCATGTTACCAACACAAATAAAAAAATAAATACCACTGACACAAAAATAAAAGCATTGATAAACTCACTTAGATTGTTTCCTCAAAATAAACACAGTGAGATACTCTAGCTTCGTGGGTTTCCATTGCCAAGTGTGTTGTTTTGTTCATTTGCACAGTATGATGTTTTGTGGCATTGCATAGGAGACTATCTGTCTACACCATACACATCCATCCGGTTTATTGATATAACCTATCTAGTTTAATTTTGAATTTCCTGCATCTGCATCTGCATCCAATTTTCAATTTCATTACACAATTTAATGTTAAATAACTTCTCCTGACCAGTGCAGACCTCGAAAGTGTTGTGCTCCTAGAATAACATATTACATGACAAGACCATGATATATGAGATGAGCCTCCTTTGGGTCATACCGGTCCACATATACTAGTTGAGGCCACACAAATCAATGTAATGGTTTATTAATGTTTTCTATGATTTGAGGCCACACAAAACCCTGTCTCCATCGATTTGCTATGATTTATTTGTGTGATAATGGCATGATTCGTGAATTTCAAATAGCAAAGGAGTTATACATAAATACGTTTTTTCCTTGCATCTTTTCATTTATTTATACCCACTGGGATTCTCCTGCTAGTTCAGGTCAATTTCCAAATGAGCTGCAACACCGTCAACATGAGAATGGGGCGCGCAAAGAAGGAAAAAGCGATCAAGAAAATGGGTAATCTTCCCCTGAATAGTGATACTAATAGTGTTTGTGCCCATAAATGTGAATACGAGAGAGTGATCGTCTTCGTTTACGGGACATTGAAGAGAGGGTTTGGAAACTATTGGCCGATGGAGGAAATGATCGGAGGAGGGCATGCAGAATTAGTAGGGATCGGGCAAAGCAAAGAGAGGTATCTGCTGGTGTGTGGACATATCAGGTCCCCATCCTTCTCTATTTGAATGGATTCGGAGAACATGTATTTGGAGAGGAGTATGCCATCAATGCCTACGTTCTCCAGCACTTCGACAAGCTTGAAGGCACCACAAAAGGGCACCACCTCCATTAATGATTTGAACATTCCATATATTAATGATAAAAGAAAGCTTACATGAGATATGTGAGTAATCTGAAGCTTGCTTGATTTGGTGATCAAATAGATCTCTGCAGCAGCATGCCCGACGTCTTCACTCTTACTAATCGGTTCCTCTTATTCATCCAGATGCGTTGTCAAACTGGCCTATGAAGAAAGTTGTCTTTCTCGTCAGTTGCTCACAGTCCAATGTATCATTCAGAGGAAGAGGAATGTCGTTCACAGTCGTTCGGTTCAGAGGCAGAGGAATGAGATGGGTTTGAGCGGGTTCAGGTGCGAGGCGAGACGTAAGAATGAATGGGAGGTAGGTAACGAATTGATGGCGGGCGTTGAATGCAGGAAAATTTCGAGAGATGGGACGAAGGTCGTCGTTTCCCGAGCATGGCTGCCGACCGTCGGAAGGGTCTCTGCCGGGAAATGCGATGGGTAGCCGACCGAAGCTCTGACATGATTGACGACGGGAGTCCGGACACAGAGAAGGGTTGTCGACAAAGGTTCATTTGGTTTGGACTTTAGCCTACGCCTTTTTGATCCTCAGCTTCACTTACCAACATTAATATATAATAAAATTGAAAACATATTAAATTAAATTTTAAATAGAAATAGATTAACCGTGGAAATTGTGAAAAAACAAAGAAATTTGAGTCTTATTGTACTTAATATATCCTTCCTTTAACATCTCTTATTTGATTTCGCGCTCTGTCGTTTTACCTATTGGACATTAATATATAAAAACTAAAATTAATTTTTCAATAGAAATAGATAAACGGTGGGAATTGTGAAAATCAAAGAAATTTGAGTATTAATTAGCTTATTCAACGAGAGCAAGGACCAATTTCCGATGCTTGCTCAATGAAAATAAATGTTATTTTAGTAACTGCGTTATTCACTGGCCTCTCAAGCAATTCTAATAGAAGATAAGCCAAAATTTGAGTAAGGTCCGTGTTAAGGATTTTCTTTACAGCAACGGAAGGTCTTTAACATGTGGCTATCATAATTTGATCTATATTAAAGTATTTCATTGTTGTTTTGTTAGGGCTTTCTTCACAGGAAATTGGAAGCACTGCCTTCGAGTAAGAAAAACTTAAAAACCATGGTTGTAGCCGTTCTTAAAAAAGGGCGAAACATCATAAACGTATGCCAGTCTAAATTATTTGACATTAAATTTAAACCTGATATAGGAAGGGCCACTTGATATAGGTTTGAATTAAAGCAAATTGCTAGAGTCAGTCCAACTTTGATTTATTTTTGGAAAATACTTCTTATAAAATCCCTTTAGCTAAGTTGTTGGGCTATGAGGGGACTAGCTATATCATCAAAGTCACCCTGGACTTGCACTTGGCCTTATCAACATTCACTTGGAGTTTTAAACTTGGATCTTTGTGTTGACACAAGCCTGATCACCTTGCTGCTAGACCACACTCTACGGACTCCAACCTTGAAAATTACTCTTATGAGAATATTTAGGCAAATTTGGGGGTCTCTTTTCACTGCTTCATAGATTAAGTTCTGTATCAGAATCATGCCGTTTCAGAATGTTGTCCGTTAGGGTTTTCCATTATGTCAATTAAAGTTATGTCAGTGTCCTCTTTTTGTAATGATGATATCTTGTAAGAAGTTAGGTACCCTCTCCCAATCAAGAGGAGTTTAATGACCAAAAAAAATGTCTATATAAGTGCGTGCGTCATAAATTAGAATGCTCATTTTTTTCTTATTTTATGAACATACAATCATATTTTCACATAAAAAACAATTGCATCTTATGATTGCAAATGTGTTGATCAAACAAGAACAAATTTCACATAATATGAAACTTATTTGACCAATTTTTTGAGGCAATAAGGGTCAACCCTATTTGAATGTCTTACATCCTCTCTTTTTCCAACAGAAAAATCACAAACAATGGCTGGCAAGAACTTTCATTAAGTACTATATTTGGGTTTGTGCTGAAGTTGGGAAGAACTTTCATTAAGTACTATATTTGGGTTTGTGCTGAAGTTGGGAAGGGAAAATAAGATTTGGACCAAATTAATCGTGTACGATTGAATTTCATGCACTTGTAACTCTAGTGAAAGGATGCATTTACTATGCAAACTAGTTCCATGAATGAATACAAACACTATAAGACACTAAAAACTAGTACGTATTCTTATGCATAAGGGGAGGCATGATTTGTAAATAACAATAGACTTTCAGAAAATAAATGAATCAATTTGGCATGTAAAAGGATTGTGGCATACATGGTTTAGCAGCACAGCTATAGCAAGTTGAAACAAATGACAACTTGAATAGACTTTCAGAAAATAAATGAGTCAATTTGGCATGTAAAAGGATTGTGGCATACATGGTTTAGCAGCACAGCTATAGCAAGTTGAAACAAATGACAACTTGGATAATCCAGGTGGTATGAGTGTCTTCCATGATGTGCTCCTAAAATCCTTGGATACAGGATTGCTTAGACATAGAGGTGAGGACCATCCAGCAAATTTCTTTTGCCAACTCACTTGTCATTATTTCTCATTGGCTGCTGAAACCTGGCAAAAGGTAGAAACTTACCAGCCGGTTGAAGACAGCTAAGATAAGAGTTCCCTCTGCCAAGAACATGCCCATATTAAGAACCAGTAATCTTGATACAGAATGAGAGAAACATGTTACCGTACACATGGTAAAAAGGCTTCAATAGTGAAAAAAACAGAGATAATTTTCAAATACCAAGGATGGACAACATGATGAATAGAGAGTATTTCAGGAATCTTCAGTTATATGTTATCAATATTATAATTCAAGTCAATGGGTAGTGCTTCAGCGAATCAGCAGTGAAGACAAAGGCATGTCAGTCCACCCGCCAAGGACTACAGGTGCTATTGCAGACAAACTATTTCAGACGCTCATAGGCATGTCAGTCCACCCACCAAGGACTACAGGGGTGTGATATACATACAAGAGTTGGAAGGGTTGGATAATGTCATAAAGAGCATTCACAGTTCACTGAGTTGGGTGGCTGAAAAATTCAAGGTCCTATAGCAATTAACCATCCCATCAACATGGATTGATGGAGACGCTCATTTGTAACCGGCCGGATCACAGTCTTGGGCGTAGTGTATCGATTAAACGCTCCATTTTTGCCGGAATCTGATTAGCAAAAAAATTGCAATCTAATTTTGACATTTTTGGAGTTTGGCAAGTAAAATGATGGGTGGGAATAATGCACAATAACCCAAATTCGATAAAACAAAGAGTCTTCAAATAATGGGTGGGAATAATGCACAAGAACCCTGGGATAAAACAAATCAACCAGAGTCTTCAAATCACTAGAACCATCTACAGGGGCTATTGCAGACAAAATCTTTTTCAAGAAAGCCATTTCTCTAATTACACTGCAAAATATTTCTGTGAACACATGCAGTTTACAGTTTGACGCACTTACCAATTTTTTAAAACGATGTGTCTGAACCAATCTTTCCACCAATAGTAAAATTAGTAAAATGCTTGCACGTTCTTTCCACCAATACTAAAATGCTTGAACGTCCTGGCGAGGAAACGATTGTTTGAACTACTAGAATGACTTGCATAATACTCTAACGAACACTTCAAAAGCAGAGGATTGAGACGGGCGCAGCGGATTCAGGTGTGAGGCTAGACGCAAGAATGAATGAGAGGTGGGTGGTGAATTGATGGCGGGAGTTGAATGCACTAAACGAGATGTGGATGATGTATGGATGGTATGGGATGATGCTCATGAGATGTGTGGCCGCGAGATGGGACGGGTAGCCGACCGGGGCTCGGAGGTGATCGGGCTGCCGACAAAGGGTTGACGGAAAAGGTCCATTTCGTATGGACTTGAGCCTACGCCCACCGACAATACCTGCAGCCATTGAAGTTTGAAAGTGACGACGGCATACTTGAGTTCAGAAATGTATCGAAAATAGAGCTGTATTGAATTATAGTTTTCTAGCCAAGTTGTTCACATTAAATGGCATAGCTTGTTAAGACCAAATTGTCAACAATAAACACTGTAACTATCCCTAAAACATAGGTTATAAATTTATAATAACTTTTAATCCAAGTCTTTTTGAGATTTCAATAAATTAATTAAAATTTACATTAAACAAAATATAAACCTACCCAAGGCTAAACACAATTATAACCACCAAAGGCTTAACACAATTGGGTTCTATATAAACTGATACATATATTGGATGCATTTGGATTAATATTATTGTTATCATATAACTATGTGAAAAAATATTTAATTTTTTAAAATTAAAAAAAAAAATTTGATTATGCACAGGCAGTAGGAAAAAGTTGCCCTTCACAAAAAGGCTGGCAGTTAATATTCAACCTAGTGGGTTACTATGTAGTATATTATCTAATATTAAATGATATTAAATGGGGTAGCAGGTGGATTATAGGTTATGGGATTTAAAAACAATTTAGATGGAGGATTTATAATCCACCTGCTTCTTTAACATATTGGAGTTTTATTTTTTGGGTTTTTTGGTAGGTGATGTAAATTTGGACAAAATCGTTATTTTTTGTTATTTAAATTGTATTTCTGAATGCATAAATGGATTTAGCCTGCTGAAAAATTCCTGGGGCACTCTGATTATACAAACTTAGCCACTCAAATCTCCAAATCTAACTATTCATCATAGGATTTAGAGCAAAATCAAAAGAAAAAAGTAGAAGTTTAAACCACTACTACTGAATATTAATTGCCCACAAAAAAAAGTTTAGCCAGCTGGTCATCACGATTTGATCGATGTGAACGATATTCAGCCGATTGTATGGTGTTTTTGAAAAGTTTGTCCATTATCGATTCGAGAAAATAGTTAAAAAAAAAAAAAAAGTCAAACCACTAAATAATGGATTGAACTAAATTATTAGGCTTTTTAACTGAAACCTATTGGTGTTGGGCAAGGGGCCCACTCTCGTTAGTTTTATTGCAAGTTTGTGAAATATATTATATTAGCATAGCCACAAATTTGTGGTTGGTAAATGCCCAAAGGACTACTTGCAAAACTTGAATCGCCGAGAAAGAGAAACAGAAGGAGTTGGCTGGAAGGAGGCAGTGTGTCCAGAATGTGGCTCGTGAAGGCCAAAGGTTTAGGTTGACCTAGAAAATAAAACTCTAATCACTCATACGTAGGCAATCAACTAGCCACCATAGTAAATTTTAAATATGATTAAGTAAAAGTAAAAAAATAAACATGTAAATTGATGTATTTATAATAGTGAGGAAGTTAGTGGTTGAAATCACAACCATTGATTTATTGGGACTACTAAAAATATTCCATCAATATTTAATCTTGTCCATACAAAACTGATTAAGCACTAAAAACCTATTAAATGTGCCCATAGTCAATAAGTGTACCCCTTTGAGCATAATAAGCGGGGCCTCATGGTTTCTCTTTCAACGAAATCAATCTCATAGTGTTTGCTCTTTGGATTATGTTGTATCCCACTGGAGTGACCTGTGATTTGACATATGTAAGAGTAAGAGCTTTCGAGCATGTTTCTTTTGTCTTAGAACTATTATTATTAAAAATTTGTAAGGAAAAACATAGATGAGTTCATTTATTTGTATTATTATTAAATTAATTAAATGTTGTAGTTTAATTGTTTTTAATTTTGATTTTTTTTAATTTTGTTAGAAATTTAGTTATAAATTATTAGATTTGTAAATTTGAATGGTTTATTTTATATAATCTCAAAATGTTTTAAAAGTTTTCTAACAAATTGAATTTATTTTTACATTCAGAAATATAATTTAAACAATAAAAAATTATCTAAAAAAACATGTTGAAATCATCTCTTTGAAATCATCTCTTTAACAAATACTAAGAAATCTGTATTATTATTAAATTATCCAAAAAAACATATTGATTACTTATAACAAATGCCAAGAGATATTTACATAATGGGGCACCTTTCTAAGATTCATTCACATGGGGTATTGAATATTTGTTTATAACTTAATTCTGCTGCAGGGATTCTGTGCAATTATGATGACAGCAGGAGATTGATATAGTATACTTTAGAGAGTCCCTACTTTCTTATGTAAAAAATGGGTGTCCACCCCTGTATGTATTGGAATTGGAGAACGTAGTTTTCACTTAAAACTTTTCAGAAATTATATTTATAGTGACATTATCTCTGTAATTGTGAAACAGATGGTAAATAAAGATATACTTTCTTATGTAAAAACTGGGTGTCCACCCGTGTATGTATTGGAATTGAAGAACGTAGTTTTCACTTGAAACTTTTCAGAAATTATATTTACAGTGACATTATCTCAGTAATTGTGAAACAGATAAGATAAGATGATAGACTAATAAATAAATAAGATCAGATGATATATTATCTCTGTAATTGTAAATAAAGATAAGATGATAGAATAATAAATTTATTTTTAACCTTGTATATTGTACATTTATTGTATATTTTGTGGTTTGTTTTAAAAATTTACATTTATGTAAATTTTAAAAATGTGAAATGATATGGTTAATGAAATGTGAAATGATTAGATAAAAATTCTTTCAAGTTCTCTGTTGGCCAGCACTAAAACCCAGAGAGTTGGCAAGTATTAAGCATCTGGTAGCAATCTCAATCTCTTTAAGACTGTTGTCAGG
>ML799592.1:127224-138350 GCA_009831015.1 Picea engelmannii
AGCACTAATTAGTTCTCCTTCCATGTCAACCACAGCTTCTTCTTCATTAGCATCACTTCATGTGTTGTCATTATCATAATCCTCTTTGGCCATAAGTATGAAGTCATTTAGTTTATCTTCAATAGAGGAGTCATTGTCTTCATCATCTGAAGGATCATCATCTTTGTTTACGCAAAGAATTTTGTTCTTAAAGTTATTCTCTTTAAAGAAATTTATGTGTTTGTACTTCTCCTCATCATCACATGTCTGATCCTTTCCTTTGTGGGGACATTTATTTGCAAAATGACCTATCCTACCACAGTTAAAACATTTGAAAGGTAGTTTACCTTTGTATTTTCCTGATCCCTTCTTTAGTCTCTTACAAATTTTGCTTCAATTTCATCGGGCTCAGAATCCTCATTCTTATCTGCTTTAAATGATGTTTCTCTGGAGGTGGGTTTATCTCTAACTATTCTCATTTCATATGCAGTCAATGTTCCTAGAAGTTAATCAAACTCCAAGGTTTTTAGATCATTAATTTCTTCTATAGTAGAGACCTTCGGGTTGAACCTATCTGGGAGAGATCTCAAGATTTTCTGAACTAAAGAAGGTTCCTCAATTTTTTCACCAAGTGCTTTCATTGCATTTACCATTTCTTCTACTCTCAGAAAGTATTTTCCAACAATTTCATCTTCCTTCATCTTCAGCTATTCAAACTGTATTCTGTAGGTTTGAATCTTGGCGTCCTTTACCTTCTCATTACCTTCATAACTGCTAATGAGTTTGTCCCACATTTCTTTGGCAGTTCCTAGGTGCATAACTTTTACGAATTTTGCTTCTGCAAGCCCACTCAAGATAGCATTCATAGCCTTAGCGTTGAAGCTAAATTCTAGCTTGTCATCCTTATTAGCTAGTACAACTGGCTTTACATAACCAACATCTACCACATCCGAGACATCTGCTCCTAAAGCCATTATGTAGGTTCTCATTCTCACTTTCCAGAAGGCAAAGCTTGTTCCATTGAACAGAGGGGCCTTATTGGTTGAATTTCCTTCATGGCTTGACATGTTTAAGCTCTAGGATCTACCCTTATATAAAAGGGGTTGGCTCTGATACCAATTGTTGGACAACTGAGAGGGGGGGGTGAATCGATTGTTACTGTGCTTAAACAATTATGCTTATTTTAAACTCTTTACAAAGTACTCAATGACAATCACAATAATGCAAAGAAATAAGTAATAGCACATTCAACATCAGTCACACATATGAGATACACAGAGACAGATATTTTCTGAGGAAACCCATAGAGGGTAGAAACCTCTTCTTCTTTATATGATAAGTAATCTTTACATTCTTTACATTATCATACATATAAGAACCAACTCATAATGAGGCTGCAACCTCTGTTTTGAAAGCTGCTACTTGCCGAGAGCACCAACTCTCTGGTTTCTCTAGCACCAACTAGAAGGAAGCACCAACTCCCTGTGTTTCTCTAGCACCAACTAGAAGGAAGCACCAACTCCCCAAGTGTTCTAGCACCAACTGGATGGAAGCACCAACTTCTATTCACACAGGTATGAACCTGTATAGCATAGAACAACAGGTCTCCCTTGCTCCACCCTGCCACCCTTGTTTCTCTGGCTGCAACCAAATGGAAGCTACAACTCCCTTTGTTCAAGCACCCACTTGAACCTCTGAGGACAAAAATCATCCCTAGCACCTCCCTACCACCCTGAAATATAAATCTTTGCTAATGAAACTTATCATAGTGATACACTATTTATCATTGGCTTACCAGGCTTATCACTATTCTGCTATGCTGCTCTACTCTCCTGTATCAGTGTCTCTCTGTCTGCATCTTCTTGGGATTTCCGATCTTCTGTTTTTCTCTACAAGAGCACCTCAGCCTTCCTTTAGTGTCTCATTTTCTTGTTGCACACATGCCTTGTGCTTTCTTTGCTTCTGCCTTTCATGCTTTGTGCGCCAACTCCATACAATGCACCATTCCTCTTCCCTCTATTTCAGCTACTGCACACTCCTTCTACCCTCCTGAATCACTCACGACAACAACAACCCATCTATTCTTTGTTCTCCATACTTATAGTCTCTATGCACCTTGTGCATGCTCTCTCGCCATGCTTCTGCATGCTTTCTCCATGTCGAGTGCTCTGCCTGATCATCATCGCAACTCTTCATCTTCTTTAACAGTTAGATCCATCTGTCAATTACCTCTACGAACAGTATTCATTCCACTGGCAGATTCCTTGAGACTCTTCAGTGCCTCTGGCAATCACACAGAAGTCTCTTCGATTCCTCTGGCAGAAACTATTAGTCGATTCTAGCAGTTACACTCTGAAGTGCAACAGTAGCCCTCCGATCGAACTTAAATTCACCTGCACCGTTGGATTGGACCCATGGGATCTTGCATTTATTTCGCATTTCGGCATTTCGCATGTCACGGATTCCTATTGCGAGGTATCTCAACTCTCCAAATCACAGTCCCCGAAATTCTGAAATGGAGCTTGCCGATTTGAGCTCTTCTCTACAACTCTTCGATCTCCAGATCAATGGTCCATAATCCATGGTGATCGAACGACTATCCTCTGCCCCGGGACTTCATCCTTCGGGACTTTGGGGGAGTGATGGAGTTAAAACTCCCGAAGCAAAAACTCTCGGAGTGAGATCAGTCTTGCATCACTAGATGACGTGTCGTGACCCGAGTGGCTGCCACGTGTCACTCAGAGTTGTGATTTCCAGTGGCCTGAAATGCCAAATCAACTTGACACTTGTCGTTGTCTGATCATGCCATGTGTCATAGTCTTCCACCTGTCCTTTCTGACATGGTTTGCCACATTCACCTCCTGGATCTGTCGGCCGAGATCACTTCGCGATTTCGCATATCACGATTTCAACATTCTTGATGTGAAAGTTCTCGACACCTTCAAGTCTCGATTTGCGAAACTCCGGTATCCATTACTCTGAAATGGAGTCGAATCATCTTTTCGGCTTTTCGCACTTCGCGACTTCGTGACTCCTGTAGTGAGAGTTCTTGACATCTCCATCTCCCGGTATCCAAAATTGTCCTCCTGCTTTCGGGATTTCAGCGTTTCGTATTTTGCGATTCCGGGACTCCTGATGATGAAGAGTCTTGACTCTTCCAACTCTCGATATCCGAAACTATCCTCCTTCTTCCGGGATTTCAACGTTTCGCATTTTGCGATTCCGGGACTCCTGATGATGATGAGTCTTGACTCTTCCAACTCCCAATATCCAAAACTGTCCTCCTTCTTCCGGGATTTCGGTGTTTCGCATTTCGCGATTCTGGGACTCCTGATGATGAAGAGTCTTGACTCTTCCAACTTCCAGTATCCAAAACTCCGAAAGGGAGTTATTTCCCGATTTGCGAAACTCTTCGTTTATGTGTCTATTTCGGGATTTCGTCGTTTCGCATTTCGTGATTCCGGGACTCCTGTGGTGAAGTGTTTTAACACTTCAACTCCCAGTATCCGAAATCCCGGTAGCTGAAACTCCGAAATGGAGTCGGACCAACATCACATCGGTGTTTCGCTTTTCGCCGCTTCGGGACTCCTGTCGTGAGGGTCCTTGACATCTCCAACTCCCGGTAGCCGAAACTTCGAAATGGAGTCTAATCAACGCTTTGATCTTGCCTTTCGATCGCTGTTGTTCTTCCTTGCCTGCCTGTCTGCTGATCTTCCTTGTCTGCCTGTTTGTCATCAATGCTATTGTTCTTGCCATCAATGACAAGCACGCTCTACTTGTAAACATGCCAACACACCCACAGTCAGTTGGTTGGCGACAACCTGTAATAGATAAGCGATCTCCTGCCCTGTGTAATTTATCTGTAACTGTGTATGAATTGGCTATACTGTGTATGTTACAGGAATTGTGCATGACTTCTTAATGGATATACTGTATTCCTTTTATCACTGCTTGGTTGTATAATTAGGCCAGTAAGAAGTCATATGGTTAGGATATGTTTTATACTCATAAATACTTGTGTCCTGTGGTGGCATAAGCCCGAGTCACGAACTGTGTGTTCGTCGACCATGGACACAATTTCATGTATGCATGTTAACCCTCCTAATTGTTTAGAGTCCCTTGGAAGACAAAGTTTGTTAAGCTCAAGAGAGGTAGTGCAGATCGACACGGGCTCTCTGCAAAGCAAACCGAACCCAGAAATCCTTAAGTCCTAGACAAGCTCAGGAAGGATTGCACCATTGTGTGCAAGAACCCTACATGGGGTGCAGAGGTCGAGAAACCCTTTGGAGGTTTCAGAGCATATGAAAGATCAAGAGTGATAGAGACCATGATCAAAATCAGATCTGAACCGTTGGTTCAATTTGGGGAAATAGAGGTGAGGATTTCCCCAAAGTCCTGAAAGGCGAATCACCGATTCATAGGGGACAATCTAGACCATTGGAGCCTACGTCCAGACAGCCGGAGAAGAGTGTGCAGGAGAAAAGATCTGAACCGTCAGATCGAGCGCAGGGGACTGATAGCCGTCGAATCTAGGAAATACATACGAGGTTTAACCTGGTGCATGCAGGGGAGAGAGGACTCGTCAAAGTTCTGAAAGCATCGGGATCGTCCATCCCAGAGGATGTGTTTCAAAGAACCACATCCATCGGGGATTTGGCACCGGGGAAACGGGAGTGAAGACTCTCCCAAATTCTCGAAAAGGAGAAAGCCAGGATTTGATCGTGACCATTGATCATCTCGAAAAGATCACAACCGTTGATCGTGGCTAAAGGTCACAGCCGTCCATCGGAGGGACACGTGGTTGTCGGTCGGCGTTTCGGCACCGGGGAAACCAAAGGGCAAGACCCCTCGATTTCACAAGTCGCGAACTCCCAGTATACAAAACCCTGAATCAGTTTAGCGTTAATAGGTTTCGGCGTTTCGGCACCCAGGAAACCAAAGGGCAAGACCCCTCATTTTCGCAAGTCGCGAACTCCCGGTATACGAAACCTCGAATCGGTTTAGTGTGAATAGGTTTCAGCGTTTTGGCACCCAAGAAACCAAAGGGCAAGACCCCTCGTCTTTGCAAGTCACAAAATCTCGGTATGCGAAACCCCGACGCACTCTGTGGGTGAACCCTAGGTCATAGAACAGGGTCATGTGGTAGCAAGGAGGAGTCCTGAAAGGATCTAGACCATCCATCGGAGAAGACGCGTGGTGAGCGGTCAGAGTTCGGGGAAAGCTCTGAAATCCCGTGGGCCATTGGATCTCGTAGAATAGCGAAGGGATTAAGAGTGAGTGTCTTTCAACACCCTTAAGCTCAGGAGGGATAGTGACCGTCAGATCCAGATCAACAAGGGTCGTTGATTTCATACATGAATTCCCATATCGGAATTTGGGGATTGGAGTGATAAGATATTTGGAGTCGCTGCATCGTGAACTCCCAGTTCACGAAACTTTGAAAAGATCTGGACCGTTGGATCCAAATCATCGAGGATTGTTGGATCTCATACAAGAACTTGTGTATCGGAGTTCGGGGAATGGAGTGACCAGTGGTTTGGGTCGCTGCATTTCAAACTCTCGGTTACCGAAATCTTGATACGGCCAGGACCGTCAGATCAGTGGGAGATTTGCAGCCGTCGATCTCATCGAAGGTAAGATTTCGGGTTTCGGGGTTTGAAGAGTCGAAAGACTTGACTCTCTTGCATCGCTGAGTCGCGAAATGCGAATGGCGCCTCTTGGCTTGGCCTATGGTCATAACCAACGATCACATGGAGGTGGATAAGGGAAGAGCTAGCCTGCGCTAGGCACCCGTAGGAATTTGGGGATTTTATCCCTTGAGGAAGAGTGAAAATGTTTTTAGTTGCCATAATGGGTGTGTGACACTTCTCAATCGTTTTCTCGCTATTACCCAGTGGGCTCCCATAATTTTATGGTTAGCTATAATGACATTGCATATTTACCACTTGCACTTTTGAGCCTAATGTTGGCTTCAACTTGTTGTTGCTTAACCAATTGCTTATGCATTTTCTTTAGTTGCTAGCCTTGCAATCTTTTCCTCTACGAATTGACACTTGTATCTTAGGAGGAAACATTCACCCGAGTGTCCATACTTGCATGTGGTTCTTTGCATTGAGCATAGGTATGTTCCTTTCACTTGGAATTAGTTTGCTTGCCTATGACACTCGTTTTCTTAGTTGTGATTTGGCATTGTTTTGTTCCTTTTTTAGATTTATAATATGAAAAAGAACAAAAAAAATAAGAAAAAAAGAGCATGGGAAAGTGGTATCTTTATTATTTGACAACATAATATAGGTAGTTATCACCTGCACATGTTGTGGAACTTCTTGTAGGATGGACTCCAGGTCCCTTGATGCAGGAGCATCACCTCCATAGTCAACAATGCACGCATGGAGGCAAACAAATGACATCTCAGCAGGACCGAGTTTCAAATCAAACATTTAATTCAGAGATAAATTAGTTGTTGGGATATTTTGTAAACAACATTTTAAAAATGTAACTTGTTTATAAAGTCTTGAAGGAGTGTAAGGGATTGCAGATATGGATCGTTGACTCTATCTGGCAATAACTGTTAGTTATTGTAATAGGACAAAGTAGGTAACATCTTTGAATTTGATAAGATAGATTTCAGACAGGACGAAGAGAGCTCGTGGGTCCGGTCCTTAGACAGTTTATTGTGCATTGTAATAGATCAGTAGGAAGAGTATGAAGGAGAATGTATGAGTATTGTAAGAGATAGAGATCAGAGAGATCATAGAACATAGTAGAGTAGAAGAAACACTATGTAATTTGTTTTCATAAATGAGTAGAACAGACATAATTGTTCCAAATCCTTGGACTGTGCTCATTTCATGTGTGATTGAGTGAATGTTATATTCTGTGTATGGTTTCGTTCATTTCGTTCATGCAGGATTGTTTGAGAGAATGATTGTGTGAGTTCATGAAGAAACTGGATGAGTTTCAATTGTTTCTCTTCTGATACTCATATGCAAGGTGTGCATTTTGAACGCAAGGAGTGCGTCGATTGAGTCTCAGATTGACTCAGAAGAGTTCAGAGAGAGAACAAGGGAAACTTAGACCAGGTGCAAGGTGTGCACAACATCAAGGAGTGACCAAGCGTCGAAGAACTAGAACAGAAGAATGCCAGGTGGGAGAGAAGAATTTATTTTCAAGAAATCCTTCGATCTGAGTTATCGAAAACCCGAGAACGCAAGGTGTGTGTGGGAGAGTATTTCCTCTAAGGAAAATCTCAGAAGAGATAGCACTTTTTGTAAGTGTTGACGAGATCCCAGAGTTGGACTCGTAGGAGGAACAAAGGTTTGAAACCTTTGAAGACTGATAAATCTTCCAAGTGAGAAGAAATCATAAGCTCAGGAGGAGGAGTGATGGTGATCGTTTGATCACCGTGAAGGGATTCGACAATCGTCGGATCAGAGAAAGGTGCACGAGCCCTAGCGCTTCGCACACAGAGGAGAGAGAAACTATCAAGGTTTTGAAACTTGAGATTCTTGAAGCACGAAGAGTTGGAGAGCCGAGAGTCGTTGATCTACAAGTGGACACTTGGCAGCAGATCGCAAGCTCCGGGAAAGTTGAAGTGGGTTTTTAGTTTGAGAACTAAGATTACTGGAGCACGGAGAATTGAAGTTGAATCTGGACCGTGAGATCTAAGGGAGACATGGCGCAAATCCGTGAACTCCGGGTAAAGTCCTGAAGTGATTCAGAGCCGTTGGATCCAGGAGAGACGTGGCATAGATCCGTGAACTTCGGGTAAAGACCCAAAGTAATCTTAGGCCATTCGATTTAAGAGGACACGTGGCGGGAGTCTGCGTATTTTAAGGGAAGAGAAGTTTGATATTTTTTATCTCAGAAGTCCGGAGAACCGGAGAAGATCTCGATCGTCGACCAAGAAGAGGGCAACAGGACCATTGATCTGAGTTGAACGGATAAATACCTGAAGTGAAGGCAGGATCGTTGATTTGGAGGAAAGGTTTCCATAGATCATAAGCTCCATAGGATTGACGTACGGAAGGAAGCTAGGTTTGAGATTTCAAATTCTTGGAGTCCAGAATTGTGAAGAGATCATAGTCGTTGATCTAGGAGGGGCAGATCTGGCCCGTAGAGTTGGAAGGCGGAGATCTCAACCATCGATTTAGACTATATCGTTAAGATCATGAGATCGATGTTCCCATAGCATTACGAGGGCAGGAGTTGCGAGGAGTTTAAAATATTGAGGGCGAGCCGCAATTCAAACCGTGGTCTCGTCAGGAGAACACGTGGAGGTTGTAGGAGCATTGCGAGCCCAAAAGAAGTTTGACTCCAAACCACTTGTGGTCGTGCCCGCAATCGCGTGGTCACTGCCAAGGTCACATCCAAAAGGGGATTATCAAACAAAAGGAGCTAACGCCCGACAGTCTGAGTTTTCGCAACAGGGCGAAAGGGAAGGTCGTGGGTTGCTGTCAGACCTGCACCGAGAAGCTGAGGGGGCCTGTGTTTAGTCATAGATTGAGATCATTGAGGTTTCAGAGAGTCATTGGACTCGAGAATCATAGATCCAAGACTGGGAGGTCGTGAAACCCTATGGGGGAGTAGGGGGGATGCATCATCCCTCCACCCAAACAACTGACTGTAAATTGCACCTCTGAATATGATGTTCATGCAGACCCAAATAATACAAAGAGAAACTTCTTAGATAGATATATGAATCATGGAAAAGGATGGAAACAGGGGTTTCTAGGTCTAAGGATATAAATTAGTATTAGGGAAATAATTACTTCCAGACAAGGCAGGAAATTGCCAACACAAGGTCTATTAATGTGCGAAATGTACAAAACTATAAAAATACAGAGTGAAAGACTCGCTAGAATGGTGGCAGCTTATCTCTAAGAAGATATGTGACAGCTACTTGCATTCGCCAGAATATGATTGTTACAATGAGGCTCCAAAGGCCTTTTTAACATAAATAAAATCCAAAACCCTAACCCCGGAAGATGAAAAGCCAAAAGGTTTGCATGCCTCGATGGGGGTAGTTGATACCTCAACTTCCCTGGGGCGTAAATTTTGCATATGATCTCTCTTTGGGGCGCTTGATACACCGTTGTAAAGGTATAACCGAGAAGAAAGGTTTTTGGCTGGCGCAGGTTAGTGCCTTTGGCAATCACCTCGGCCCCAAATCCCAAAAAAACATCGTTTAGGGCCTCAAAACGTCCCCGGAAGTTTGGAACCCGAAAAACTGCCGAAAAAATGCCAATATGGAAAGTTTTTTTTCGAGCTCGTGGAATAATAGGTGGGTGGCCACTGATATCCACCTAGATCAATCCTCCCTCCTTAGGAAGAAATGGTCTCCATTACGTTGAGTTCCTGGGGGAGAGAGGGAAGCGTTTGTTGAATCTGAATCTTTGTGAGATACTTGCCTTGTTGGAGACATCGCGTTGCTCGGTTTGTGGAAGGCTGTCACGAACTTGTTGTTGGTGGGGTTGAATCTGTTCAACCAGTCGGGATACCTGATATGACTGTGCAAAAGTGATTTTTGTGCTTTGTTGCAATCTTGTCGACCTGCTTCTGTTGGATAGAAGGTGCTTGGTCCAAGACAGTAGTGGTTGCAGTATCCTTTTGTTCACCTTTTGAACAGATTGTGAAGAAGTTGAATTTTGTAGTATGAGATACTACCTTGCGACATTTTTTAGGTAGGACAGGAGTTGGAACTACCTCTGGTATTCTGTAGAGATCACCCCCCAAAGTAACAATGACACTACGGGGTCGAGACTCATAAACAACATGACACTTCCACATATATGGTTGGCCCAATAGAACATCACAGACATCTAGTGGGGAAACATCACATAATACCTCATCCTTGAAGGGTTGAATGTTGTATGACAATCGACACTGTTGGCTGACACGAAGATCTCGTCCCTGGTGAATCCACCCGATGTTGTATGGATGCGGGTGTGGTGTTGTCGACAATCCCAACTATTTGACGACCTCTGTTTTGAGTATTGTGCAGTTGATGATGTGCATTATGTTCATTGTATGAAAATATATGTCTCTGCATACTTGTTAAATTGTATGTCTGCAGGTCTCAAGTCAAATTTATAGGTTTAAAGGTCGATAAAGAAGGGATCTCTGGATGAGACCACTATGTTACAACCTCAAAACTAATATAGTGATGATTGACCACTATAAGGTTCAATGATCCTAAGTTCATTAGAAGCATAATCAAGGAGCTACAGACCCCATTGATCTAAAGAGAAACTACAGTAATTGTCGGATCATCAAATTTCTACAACCATCCATCTTGAATAAGCTCTCTAGCCCAAGTTGGCTTTCTTTTATGGAGGGTCATCATATGAGGAGGTTCTTGCAATTCTACTATATCATGGTCTTCTAGAAGTTCCTCATCAGGGGAAGTTACGACTTCCCTCACTGGTTATGTAGATCTGGGAACCTCCCTCATTGCAATACTGGGGATTATGGGTTCCTTTTCATATACTTCTTCAAGTTGGCATAGTTTAGATTTCTTGAGCGCTGCATCTTCATCAAAGGTCACATCCTTTCTTATCTCGATGTGATGGTGACCTGGTATATATATTTTGAGGGCCTTGGAGACCTCACAGTATCCCACAAATATTCCCTTCTTTCCTGAAGGGTCCAACTTGTTTCTCTTTTCTTTAGGTATATGAATAAACACTGGACAACCAAATATTTTGAGAAGGCTTACCTCTGGCTTCTTTCCGGTGAACATCTCTTCTGGTGTCTTGAGCCCAAGTGCACTATGGGATAATCGGTTCTGCACATATACAGCTACCATTGTTGCTTTTGCCCATAAGCACATAGGAAGATCTTGATCATGGATCATAGTCTTCACAACTTCCATTATGGTTATGTTCTTACGTTCAACTACACCGTTTTGCTGGGGATTATAGGGAGTAGTGAGTTCCCTCTTGATCCCAACATCTTTGCAGAAGTTCACAAACTCTTTTGAGGTATATTCTCCTCTATTATCTAACCTGAGTATCTTAATCTTCTTTTCAGAAAGGTTCTCTATCAAGGCTTTGAATTCTTTGAACTTGTTGAACACTTCATCTTTAGATTTCAAGAAATATATCCAGGTTTTACGAGAGTAATCATCAATGAATGATACATAATAT
>ML799592.1:171110-212860 GCA_009831015.1 Picea engelmannii
CAAAAGGTCCTTCGATGAACCATGAAATATGAAGGGGATGCTAAGGAACTTAAATATCTAGCATGGTTGGATTCAGGACAAACCCTAATCAATTAACCAAGTAAGCAAGTCCTAAAGGATTTGTCTATGACATTGAGTTTTAGACACCATATATTGGATCCCAAAGGATAAAAAATATTTGGATGCAGTGCATGGTGTTTTCCACAAAGACTTGTCCTAGAGAATAGTGATGGATAAGTCTTATACAAATTGGTCATGTAATATTTGTCTAGCTCCCTATTATGGTAGAAAATTGACATAAATATACAGGGTTAATGGGTGACCTTGTTAGAGGGACCTAATGATCTCCCCATCCTTTGGTTTACATTTGTCTATGGATAGGAATGTATCATATGAACCGAGGGAGAATTTAGCAAAACCTACAGTCTTGAGCATGCCCAAAATGAAGAGACACTCAAAATTATCATAATTATTTTCAAATTCAATATTAGATGAAGTCGAGATATATTGGTTCATTCAATACCCTCCAACAATGTTATCACATTATCTAGAATGAAATAACCTCTAATGGAACTCCTCTATTATGTGCAAGTGATCTTAGGTAGGAGTTACTTAATGAACATGTCCAATACCTCGGACAACATTTGTAGAGGAAAATTGTTGGCACAGGGGTAGACCCAGGGTTCAACGCTGCAACATCGCACCAACAAAACCCTAACTATTGGTCCTTTCGGCAACACCTGTGAAGCAGATGAAGTCTCACCCTAGGTAGAGGCAGGGGTGGTTGCAGGAATCAAGTGTCTGCAACCTTAGCTAGGACACAGATCTATGATTATAACACTTAATAAAGAACTTAGCACCATCAGTTCCTCAATATGTAATCACTATCCACTTTGCTGATAAAACAGAGCTTTGCAGCATTCACACTAATCTAATGTATTTAAGCACTTAGCATAGGTAAATAGATCAGATCGAGCAGATCAAGCACTAAGCATAGCCATATAGATCAGATCTAACATTCTCACATATAATAAGCACAAAGCATAAGTAGATCTATCTAAATACATCCAAGCACTTAGCATATAACACGTGAACACATCAAGAAAAATCACAAAGCAGCATAACACAGTGTTTATGTGGTTCACCCCCACCTTAGGGCTACATCCACCAACTCTTCTTCTTTATTGTCTTCATTCAATTGGCTACAAGCACAGAGCCTCAAAACTCTTATTCCGCACAGGATAGAAGATCCGCGCAGCTTGCTAGATCCTTCTTCCTTGTGTTTTAGCACTAAGCCTTCCATAGTCTTGCTACAATGACTTGCACTTAACTCTGCAAGTCTCACACAGTATACACAAAGCCTTACAATTTTTTATCACACAGATCCAACTCTTGGCACTTAGCCTACATCACATAGATGCCTCCTTTTCTCTCTTTCTTGTCTTGTCCCCCAATACATCTATTTATACATACAAAATAGGCCTAAACATGGGTAAACCCATGGGTTGACATCCCATTCTCGTTACATATTCCCACATCCCAAAAAGGACCCAAAAAGGGGCCGAGATCATGTGATCTCCGCTTTGTCTTGCGCTCCTCCTTCGATAGGCTACCGAAGTCCCAAAATAGGTCAACATGACCAAGAATCTCAAAACTTGGTCAAGGGACAACATGCCCCCAACACTCACCGATGACTCGTCCCGAGTCACTCTGGTCTGATCAGTTCTGCTTCGAGTGCCTTGAGCTTGGCTGGAGATTCTTAGACTTGTTTCTTTGCTATGGCCTCTTGCTCGATGAACTCTTGGATCACTGCATCATTCAATGGCCCTTCTAGGTGTTGTTTTGTTGTAGTGACAACCTGTTCTAGCTCTGTTCCTCGGCTTTCAACCTCTGTGAACAATTGCCATGCCTTATCTTGCACAAGTTGGAGTCGTTGGGTTACTTCCATAGCTTTTCTCTAGATCATATGGATTTTTTGTTGGGCGGTGCATTGCTCTTGAGATCTCTTTATTCTGTCTACGGCTGACAGGGTGTTTAGCTATGCCTATAGTGTGTCTACGTGCTTCTTCGCTTCCTAGAGTTGCGACTCCAGTGCCTGCAATTCTGGATTCTTAGCAAGCTTCTCATATGTTTGGGCACTGCGGTTACTCAGCTGCTTTCATTCCAGGGCAAGAGATTTTAGTTTTTTATCTGTGTTGTGGGCATTTTCTTCCCTTAGGTCTCTTATGTCTTGCAGGGTCTCGGGCACTGCGCATAGCTCCAAATCTGCTATGCGTTGTTGTAGTTGTGAATCACTTCTTCAAGTTGTGCCACCTGCTGTGGAACTCTCTCTTCAGCCTTTACTTCTACAACTGTCATAGAGTGAATTGCTCTGTTGACCCTTTCCTTTACTTCGAGTTGCTCCGCGAACATATGTTCCCTTTCTTTCTGCAACTGGAATTTTTCTTCATCCCACTTTGCTTGGAGAGCAAGCTTTTCCTATTCTGTAGTATTGCGTTGCTCTAAAAGGTCTCCCTGTACTTGTGCTAAAGTCTGGGTGGCTTGCATTGTTTATTCATGTTCTCGTCAAAGGAAAGCTTCGACTGTATCAACAGTTCGATGGAGTTGAGTTGACTCACCTCCCAGTTTTGGTGCATGGCACGACGGGATAAGTAGGTAACTCGGAAATGGATCACTCGCAACGGGTATGAAGCCTTCATTAAACTTTGTTATTCACATTATGGCTCGGTCCAATGGTCTGGTGTCAATATTTAAATGCCCTTTTACCCGTTTGGGGTGGCGGTTGAACGGTTATAATGTCCCCAATGGCTATATTGCTTCGTCATGGCGAAGTGCCATGTGTCGTTGTTCTGATATCCCGAAGAAGCTCCAATTTTGCAAATTTTCCTTCTATGAGGTTCCCTCTGGAACCTTTTACAACTTGTCGATCTTAGCTCTCTTCTTACTTTGTTTTCTAGCCTTTTTTCTAGTGAGCTTCATCTCAGTATGCCTTTTTCCATTCTGATTCTTATCTTCTTTTAACATAGCTACTTCACATTGTTGAAATTCTTTCTTAGGATTTGAGGGTGATTCTTCATTTTTATCTGGGATAAGTAATTCAGTCTTCTGTTGGTCTTCTAGGGTTCTTGTAACTTCGACATTAGGGTCTCTGGTGTTAAATAGCTTCAATCCATTCTCTTGTTCAACAATCAAATGTGCGATCCTTCTAGTCATGAATTCTTTTAACTCTTGTTTATGTTGTTCTAACACTGCTTCTTCTTCTTTCCTTCTGGCCCAGTCTCTTTCAATTGAAGGGTTGGCTAATAACATGGTAAACGGGGCATTGTCTTCAATAAATCTGATAATTTCAAGATCTTCTTCTGTAGAGGTTACATTAACGTTCATAGGTATCTGAGCGAGCTTCCCACATAGGTTTACCAGCTTTCCTCTGAATAGTCTTATTCCTCCTAATGAAGGGATCATAACATGCTTCCCTATAGCTTCCCAAGTTCTCTTTGTCATGATATTCACCGAAGTTTCCTCATCTAGAACACAGTCAATGTCGAAGTCTCCTATTCTTACTTCAATGCATTTTTTTTCCTTGAAGATATCTGATAATCTGACATGTCGGTGGTCATTCAATGTTTTGTTTATTTGCAACAATACTTTCTCTGATTCTTTATGGGGTTCTGCCATTTCTGGATCTGTCTTAGGGTTTTCTTTATTTAGATTTATTTCTTCCAGCTTAGCAATCATTCTAGGGAAATCCAACACTTCATGGTCCATAGATTTACAACAAACACAACTAGGTCTTTTCCTAGGGCATTCCTTAGCAAGATGTCCTAGTCTTCTGCAACTATAGCAGAGGGTTAATCCTCTCTTTAGTTTAAATGATCCCCAGCCTTTCCAGCACTGCGCTCTAGGATCATGGTAGTTAACCTGCAAAAAAATCCTTCTAGGATCCTGCATCCATTTGTTAGTCCAAACATTCTTTCTATGCATCGGTATACCATATTTTTCACTATTCATATCAGATCTACTCATATCAAACCTTCTTTCATCTAATAGTGCCCTAGTTTTCAAGCTAGGATAGAACCTATCAAACATACATAGATCCATACTTTTAGAAACATAAATTTCCACTTATCTTACTTTTACATAGTACAAAGCTTTCAGATCTAGAACTTTTCTACTATTCTTACCTTTATCAGAGCATAGAGCTTACAGATCTTACCTCTTTTCTTCAGATCTAACCTCTTTTCTTCAGATCTGACCTCTTTTCTTTAGATCTGACCTCTTTTCTTCAAAACTAACCTCTTTTCTTAGCACAAAGCTTCACAGGTCAAGTAGAATAATGTGCGCTAGGGAAACAGATCTACGCATAGATATTTCACAGTTTCAGGATGAATCTTTGCACAGAGCTTCTTCTTTCTTAGTTCCCAACAATCACAGTTTCGGGTCACGACAACGAAACCATTTGTTGGCACAGGGGCAGACCCAGGGTTCAACGCTGCAATAGTGCACCAACAAAACCATAACTACCGGCCCTTTCGGCAACACCTGCAAAGCAGATGAAGTCTCACCCAAGGTAGAGACAGGGGTGGTTGTAGGACTCAAGTGTCTACAACCTTAGCTGGGACACAGATCTATGATTATAACACTTAATAAAGCACTTAGCATCGTCAGTTCCTCATTATGTAATCATTATCTACTTTGTTGATAAAACATAGCTTCGCAGCAATCACACTAATCTAATGTATTTAAGCACTTAGCATAGGTAAATAGATCAGATCGAGCAGATAAAGCACTAAGCATAGCCATATAGATCAGATCTAACATTCTCACATATAATAAGCTCAAAGCATAAGTAGATCTATCTAAATACATCCAATCACTTAGCATATAACACGTGAACACATCAAGACAAAGCACAAAGCATCATAACACAGTGTTTACATGGTTCACCCCCAACCTAGGGCTACGTCCACCAACTCTTCTTCTTTATTGTCTTTGGTCAATTGGCTACAAGCACATGAGAGCCTCAAAACCCTTATTCCACACAGGATAGAAGATATGCATAGCTCGCTAGATCCTTCTTCCTTGCATTTTAGCACTAAGCCTTCCACAGTCTTGCTACAATGACTTGCACTTAACTCTGCAAGTCTCACACAGTATGCACAAAGCCTTACAATTCTTGATCACACAGATGCAACTCTTGGCACTTAGCCTACATCACATAGATGCCTCCTTTTCTCTCTTTCTTGTCTTGTCCCCCTATACATCTAGTTATACATACAAAATAGGCCTAAACATGGGTAAACCCATGGGCCAACATCCCATTCCCGTTACATATTCCCACATCCCAAAAAGGACCCAAAAAGGGGTCAAGATCCCGTGATCTCTGCTTCATCTTCTGCTCCTCCTTCGACAGGCTATCAAAGTCCCAAAATAGGTCAACATGACCAAGAATCTCAAAACTTGGTCAAGGGCCAACAAAAATATTCAAAAGGTAATTCATCTCCAATTTGTAACGATTTTAAGGTCACTAGACTTATATATAGCCCTAATTATTCATTTTATCACACAATACCCTAATAAATTTTTTCAACATATTTTTTATATACCTAGAGTAGGTATGACCCAACAAAATATTAGGTGCTTTATTAACTTTGTAGGAAAATTAAACCAATCTCAACAAATCATCCTCAACTATCTCCATCAACGCCATTGTCAGAGCATCCAAATTTAGTGATTTCCCATGCATTCTTTCATGTTCTTTAGAAGACAACTAGTGACCACATCAATATAAGTCCACATGGCCACCCCATGTTCTTCTATGAGGCCTTAAGACTAAAAAACTAGTCTATAATCATTGATGAACTACTCCTCAATATTCTCTTGCTTGATGAGATATTCATTGGTTGTCCTCATCATAGAGTTATTTTCAAAAGATTCCTTATTAGGCTAGGGCCTCGAAAATGTCCTCCATTGGTTGTTGTCCTATTTGAAGCTATCAAAGGAAATCTCTCAATTGAGCCTTCCAGTGTTGAAAAACTTTGTCAACTTTTAGTAAGTCGTGAGGTTTATCAGCACTAATTTGTGCGTTTGCATAAAAGGTGATAGACTACAACCATTGATTGACATGCTCTAGTTCATTTTTCATAACCTTGTGTCATTTCCATTGGGTTAAGGAAATTTACTTTCGTTGCCCCATTAGAAAGGAGGCAATTTGTGCATTGACATCCTCCCACCAAAGAACCCAACCATATTCACCCTTGGGTTTGCGTAAGAGATTTAAAATGATTTTAATGCAACAAAGATAACTTTTTTATTAAATTGATGTACATTTAAAACCACCAGGGGATTCACTGGTTGGTCAAGAAAAGAAAATGATATTTCCCCTACTAGGTTTCAATCCCTAAAAGAGTGTATTGTGCTTGTCCCATGAAATAATAAGGTTTTCATAGTTGTTAAGTCAATTTGGATGTGGCATGGAATCCTGTCTCTTGAGAGGTAGTGGACACTCGATAGTTAATCTTAGGGAATCATCTCACAATACTTTCTAAATGTGACACTTTTTAATAGAAAAAAAGTCTTGTTCATATGCATTTTATGATCTCCCTAGGACAAAGAGAAGTTAATTACTTGGTGGCTTGCAAGAGTGGCCTTTCATAGGACTTGGACATGCCTTGCATTATCACTATCAAAGTAGAAGGTATTCTTCTCAATAACATGGATGGATTTATTCTCTTAAGAACCCTTTCATTCCCCTTTTGAAAGTTAGACAATGTAAACCATAATTAAGAATCTTTTTTACTATACTTATTAGGATGATACAACCCTACCTAATTTGCTTTTAGGGCATTCTAGACAACTTTGTCACTATAAGGCATTTAGATGGGATGCCTTCTTTGTTCTCATGAGTGTTCACCATATTAAAATTTGTATACACAAACTAATGGGATTTTGAGTGTTTTTTGACCTTCTCATTCCAAAAATTCCTTGCTTTTTAGAATTATTGGATGCATAAATGCTAGACAAATGTTAGACAAACCAAGGTGCAACAAAGAATTTGTCCACCAAATATGTGTCACAAGTTGCAAAAGGGAAACTAGCACTAAACAAAAATGGTTTACCCTCTAACCAACAATAAGGGCATGGTAAACCCCTCAAAAATAAAACAAAACAAATATTTTAATAGTTGGATCCACTTATCATCTTACTCCATAATTGTGAATAATTGGAGAAAAGAAATGATAATTTACCCATAGTTTTGTTTCTTGTGGTACTAAATAAATTGTAATTGATGCCTCACAACCTTATTCATTGTATTTACTATTTTATTAAGAAACGCAATTACTAATTTCACACTACTAGAATGCCTAGAAATAGTAATTCCACCCTATTGGATCAACATAATAAAATCCATGTTAGAAAAAACAATTATTCTATGGGATTATTTATTTACTTCCACATAGACCTTATAGAATCTATGGGACCAAGAGTTACAAAAATTATGTCCTTGATACTAGCTTTTCATCGTTCAGAAAATTTCATATGTTCAAGTCTAGGATTAACTAAAATGTTAGTGTCTCTGATCTAGTTGGTATTTCTAGATCATTCATATAAATCCCTATTTCATAATTTGATTTACCATGAAGTGGCTTAACTAATGCTATAATTTAACCTTGCAAAAAAAACACACTATTCTTGACAAACTTATTGGAAAATGTCATAAGTTGCCAACATATTTCATTGTTTCTTATTCCCTGGTTGTGGGTATGTTTAATCCCCCACCATTGAGAATTTTAGATTTTTTCTTGTTGTTTGTTTCTGTATTGTTGTGTATACAAGTAATTTATAGGTGGAAACCCTTTAGTTCTTCCTCAGAAATAGGCTCGCAACTTTCCTAAAACCATTATGGACCAATGCACTTTTTGGGGTATGTTTCTGCACAGTATGGTGATGGTCAGTTTAAGTCCATCACTAATAAAGTGACTTTTGGTGATGGATCTCTAATGAATTTCACTATTGATGCATATATAGTGATTTTCACCATATTATTTTGCATTATCTCTAGAATTTATTTTTTTCGGCATTTTTGGTTTTGTCTTGGCCCGAGGAGTGTTCTTTTAGGGTGTATTTATCCTTTTATAATACTAATATTGTATTTTAGGTGCATTATTTAGGATTTTTCATAGGTTAAGAAAGGTCCCACAGGGTGTTTAGTATCTTCTATTTTTTTATCTTCTTTAGATTGCATTTCATATTTATGTTTTAGTATGCTTAGGATAAAAACTTTATCTTGCTGGATAGCCCTTAGATGTGTCTTATTTCTATGAACTTAGGACAAACAAAATCCCCCCTAGTTTCATGAGTATTTGTCCTAGCATTGGGGTTTGTGTGTAGGTATAAAGCTTTGTTTTTTCCAACTTGCTTTTTCCTTCTTTTACAAATTTTAGATCTAATTTGTCAATTGTTCTAGTATGCCATTTGTTTCAAACTAGAGATCCTTTCAAGTAGAGAAAAAGGTCACCCTTGATTCTTAGTAAGTTGCTTGATTCTTATGGATTTTTTGTTTGAAATCTCATGCATATAATGCTCTAGTCCTTAGATATATTAAAGCAGTTGTTTTTATTTGTGAAATTTGAATTTTTGCAAGTTCAATTCTTTTATGAAAGTTAACTAGGATAAAGAAAAAGTTTTGTTACTTTATTATTTGTCTTAGTTTGTATATGTCTTCTTAATTCTAGATTTCATTTATTTAAATTTACTTTATTTTGGAAGCACTCTCTTTTGAAGTTGAACACGTTTCTTGTTCACATACTTAACACCCTAAATTATTTGCATAGTTCATTATCCCAATCTCAACCCTAAAATTAACCATCTAAATTAACACACATAACCCCCCTTGTGGCCAAAAAGAATACTATAGTTACGTTAGGATTGTGGGGATAGGTATCCAAATAACTTGCCATAATCATCTTACATTTGAGACATAGTGATTGAATTTTACGGGAATTCAAATCCTTTCTAATGAATACGGTCAAAACCCATTTAGTAATAGGTGCACTCTTCAGAGTCGATATTGTCAACGTTGGGACTGGAGGTGTGCTTGAGAATCCTAACTCTTTCACAACTGAAGATCCCCTGGCCATTCGATTTCATATTGAAGGCAAGGTGACATATTGCATGTATCTATGAAGAAGTAGCTTAGTGGCCAATATATTAGGTATCTTTACCCAAGTGGCTCTCACAAGAGGGAGGGAACCTAAGATATATTTCTACGGGCCTTCATCACCTATTATCTCCTAGTTATAAATTTATCTTTCATACATTCACTCATTTGTGCAAGGGACCTCTTCTACCCTTGTTCTTAGTTGATTGGAAGGCACTTTTCCATAACTTAGGACTTGTTTAAGTACTATACGTTTATCTCTTAGGTTAGAGTATTTTTATCATAGGATAGAGCTTTGATTAGGCTAATTTTATCTTGTTTCAAACACACTTGAACTTCTTTGTTACACCACCTTAGCACTTAGTGTTGGTTGTTTGATCACTTTATTTTATTAATTCATTAGTTTGGGGACTTTAACATTTCATAGAATTATTACATTTTAGAGGTGATACAATGCATTTCATACGTGACCCACTACCTCGCTCATGGCGGTGACAAATATACTCTTGGGGAAAGTGGGTGGAGAAATTAAAACCTTCCAATGACATACAACTAAATATCCAAAGGGGTAATAGATGTGCAATCATTGTCGGAGGTGCAAAAGTCGACAAAGAAGGTGCAACTTTGGTGCCTTGGTTAAAGGTGGTCGATGAAGAACGATACAAGAAATTTCACATATGTTCCATTAACATAACTTGTAGTTATCTTGTATGTTGAAACATAGGCCATATTGTCGCTCCCATGATTAGTACAGTTGAAGTGAACTATAAGAGTATGGATGGTTTTAGGCATATAATTACATTTGTTTCATGCATGGCAAAGAATGGTTGTGGGTCATTGAAATCTTGTGGGTCTAACAACGGTTGTGGGTCACTAAAATCTTCTAGGCCCAACAATAAAGTGTTTATTCGTGGATTTAGAGAGTCCCTACTTTCTTATGTAAAAATTGGGTGTCCACCCATCTATGAAATGGAGTTGGGGAACGTAGTTGTCACTTAAATCTTTTTAGAAATTATATTTGCAGTGAAATTATCTTCGTAATTGTGAAACAAGATAGTAAATAAAGATAAGATGATAGGATAATGAATTTATTTTTGACATTCTATATTGTAAAATGTACATTTTTGTGGTTTGTCTTAAAAATGTACATTTGTGTAAATTTAAAAACGTGAATGATTGGTTAAGAGTTCTCTTTAAAAATTGAAATGTGAAATGATTAGTTAAAAATTCTCTTTAAAAATCTCTAAAGTTTTTTGTTGGCAAGAACTAAACACCAAGCAAGTTGGCAAGCATTAAGCATCTCGCAGCAATCTCTTTAAGACTATTGTTAGGGGCCTTCTGTCAATCCCCCCATATTATGGCATGGAACCTTTTTCAATTGCCTTTCACAATCGTCAGATAAACCTAAAGAAGGATACCATTCTAAGGGGAAACCATTAAATTAAGTCACCTCTTCCATCTACATTAGGAGAGTTAATGCTAAGAGATAATGAAGGTGATGATTTGTAGGATTAGAGGTCTACTAGCATGCATTTAATGCACTTTATGCACCCAATCTCTTAAACTCGATGCCTTCAAACTCCTTAGTAGTTCATTTAATTTATCCTTTGTTATCATTGTTCAGTTGTGAAGTAGAGGATACTAGTGTCATTCTCAAAAATATTTCCTCCTTTCTTATTGCATTCATGGTATGTTTTTCATAGTTTAATTCCCAAGTTGATGAAATTAAAGTTATGTGTAGCATAAAGGAAAATCTCCAAGACCCAAAAAATGCGTTGAGAAACTAAGAGAGATGTACTTCTTCTTCATGCCAATGGAATGGAATCCCCTACAATACTATTGATTCAATCACATAAATTAATTTGGAACCTTGCATGATTTTCCTCACTTGGTTCCCTACAAAGTCTAGACTTGTTAAAGAATAATTTTCCTGGTAAGTTCCTTGTTTCTATCACAAATCTGACTCAATTATATGCCTTGAACTTAATTGATAATATTCTATATTAGGGCTTAATACACACAAATATATTTGACTTGAAGCACCTTATTTGGTTGTGATTGTCACACTGTACCCTGAGATGACCCATTTTTCCTTACATTTCCAATCTAATAGAACTTGGAAACCTATATAACTCTTATAATTATGTCTTACATCACCAATATATTAGAGCTTGGAAACCTAGATATCTCTTATAATTATTTAATAGGAACTATACCAAAAGAAATTATAAAGCTTATAAAGTTGTATCAATTGGATCTCTGTGATAGTTATCTTAAAGGAGAGATCTCTTTAAAGTTTTGAAACCTCGCGTCTTTGAGGTATTTTGATGCCTCTAAGAACTCGTTGAATGGGACACTCTTCAATATTGCAAGATCATGTTAGGAAATAAAAATGCAAGAGAGATAAACATATCAATAATATAGCAAAATTCACACCTAAATCACAAGAGATTTAACTTGGAAAACCCTTATGGGAAAAAACGACCAACAATAGATCTATTATTGCCCTTGGCCAAACTCAGCCAAGCCATCCAATCTGCTAGCCTTGGCCAAGTGAGCCTTCACTGGTCAACTCTTGACACATTATAATTTAGTCTCACCATCATTTTAAAGGCTTTCATTACATGTAATCCATAGGCTCTAAAACCACATGCTACAAAAACCATGTTCTTGAAACCACCATTATTGACCTAACATCTTTGAATCTTTCACCAAGTCAAGCTTAACCTAATATCCCCCCCTTTAAACTTGACTTGGGGTTTACCATGACCAAATCTAGCCAAACCTCACTCAAATTCAGGGTATATGGGAACCCCATGTGCTCTCACTATCACCTAGGTCTACGTCTAGAATTTACCAGTGAAATTTCAAACCAGGTGTATACATGCATAACCGGGTCTTACAATCATATTCCCATTTACATCCAACTCCATTAAAAGTTTATTGATTTATTTAGTTTCATTGTTGTTATCCTAACACTTATGTCAACGTCCTTCTGCCTTGCATTGCTTTGACCTCCAACTCTTAATGCTCACTTCTTGGTAGATTTGCGACCAGATAACAAATCCAACCACACCTGACATATCCATCAGATCTATACTTTATATCAGTAGATATAACCATTCAAGCAATTGATCAATCCATGAAAAATTCAAGCTTTACACCCAGGCCATAGGCTACTCTCGTTGGAGAGTCCACGACAACCTCGATCTGATATTGGTTGTTAGGAAATAAAAGTGCGAGAGAGATAAAAATACCAATAAAATATCAACATGCACACATAAATCACATGAGATTTATCCTAGTAATCCCTTATGGGAAAAACCAATCAGCAATAGATTTATTATTTCCCTTGACCAAAGCCAACCAACCTCATGGCCCCATCCAAATGAGCCTTCACTGCTCAAATATTGACTCATTATAATGGCATATCACTAGCCTTTTAAAGGATTTCATTACGTGTAATCCATAGGCTCTAAAAGCATGAGCTAACAAAACTGTGTTCCTGAAACCACCACTATTGACCTAAAAACTTGTTGATCTCTAAGACTATTTAAGGTCTTGAAGACAACCTCACGAGGATGAATCCTCCTGTGTTTTTAAATAGGTGGCACTCCTCCATATGAATACTATAGATAATTAAAATAAAACTTGTGAAAGGAACATGCTTATTTCATAAAGAAAACACTAATATGAGAGGAAATCCTGAGAGAGGACTGGGCTCTATGCCAATGAATATATATAATATCATACAGGATTTAACAATATTGTACAAGACTTGTAATATGAAATAAAATGAGAATCCTCACAGGAAAAAATTACATCATAGCATGAAGTGGAAAACATCATTTGGCAGAATGAAAGTAAATGGCCACATGTGCATAGAACTTAACATGATATTTCATTGAAAACATAAAAGACCGATGGACACACACTTGAAGATTCAGCTTAAAAACAAAAGTCTAAAAAATTAGTAGTCATATATCCCAAATAGTTCTCTACAAACCTCAAAAAATATACAACTGTCTTTAAATTTTTTTATAATATTCGAGAAAAATAAAAGGCATTTGTCCAAACTGACTAGGATTGGGGCTCTCGTGGACCATTAAATAGATGGAATACCTAGAAGCAAGAAATAAAGGTAGCTAGAAAGTGGCCTTAGGTTTTCACAGATCATGAAACAAATAATAATGAGGGATTACTAACTAAACAAAAGAAAATAAAAGGAAGGCCAAATGTAATAGATGCTTGATTTACTAAGAAGGAAATTGTTGGAAGATTGGTTGTTGTCATTGATGTCAACCCTAGTCATTGGTTTTGGACCCCATAGTTGATGAAGGTATTTGGACATGAAGGAAAATACACATGCAAATACAACACCCGTGAATGGATAGTATATGTCATGTCGTTTATGATGGTAGGTGGCACGTCACATGGATCCTCATGGTTGAGGAGAAATTATTTTTTGAAACTGAACATGTGAATTTACAGGTCAACCCTGAAGATAATTAAAGAAAAGAATTACAAAATAAGAAAGTGATAGGTCGGCCCTAATGTCAAAAGGAAGTTTTATAAAGAGTATAAATACACATTGAAGATCCTTCATTTGAATCATATAAGCAAGTGTGATGGAGCTAGTATAAGTGGGTCTACACTTGTGCTAGGAGTATGTGCGGAGTTCGGCATGGAGCAAGTCTGAGTTGGCAAAGTATGAAAGGCCTGGAAGTTTCAGAATTGCAAAAACCCTAGTATTCTGAGGGTGTACACAGGTTGATAAGAGGACAGGTAGCATACATATGTGGGCTGATAAGAAAACAGGTAGCATACATACGCGAGTTGATGAGAGGATAGGTAGCGTACCTGAGAAAAGGCTTGAGGAAGTTCTAAGGAAGGCACATCTTGGTGATGTTTGGTTCAGGTTTCTATGTAATGGATATATTCTTGGGTGGAAGGAAGGGGAAAGGATAGAGGGTTTAACTCTCCCTTGAAATTCGAAGTTGTATCTTTCCTTGAAGGCATTGTTTGGAGGTTTAGCCCTCCTTTGAACTTGGAAGTTGTTGCTTCCCTTAATTTGAGGTTGAATCTCCTTTGGAAGTTGTTGCTTCCCTTTATTGGAGGTTTGACCCTCCTTTGAACTTGGAAGAGTTATCTTCCCTTGGAATTCATTACCTCCCTTAAACAATAACTTATGATTACTTCTCATATATGGTGGATGGTGTATTGGTTTATCTCTTCTATTATTCTTCATTGTTCATTGGATATTCCTCATTTCTCATTGGATATAAATTGAATATATAATATGGATGAATTATAAGTTGAAAAGGTGTTTGAAATTGCACTTGTTACTGATTCACCCCCCTCTCAGTATCAACAATTGGTATCAGAGCAGGTTACCTTTAATACAATTTAACCATTGGAAGGAAGATCCTGAACAATGATGGAAGGGAAATTTCCAAATGGGATTCCACCATTTGATGGAAGCAATTTTGAATGTTGGAGTAATAGAATGGAAAAATTCTTGAAATCCCTTGGGGCAGATATTTGGCTCTCAATTGTTTTAGGATACAAGGATTTGAAGAAACCAAATACTACAGCTCAGAAGGAACAAAAAAATGGCAATTGATACTATTTTGGATGGATTGACTGATTCGGTAAAAGCCAAGGTGGGATCATGTACATCTGCAAAATAGCTTTGGGATAAGCTACAAGACCTTTATGCAAAGTCGGAAGAAAAAGAAGTGAAAGAAAGGCTCACATATCAAATCCATTAGAGGTGCATTCTTTTGATTTATTTGTGAAAAAAGTAGGACATCTTGAACATGAATGCCCTTATCCAATGATTGAAAGAGATGATACCAAAGAAGAAAAGTCCAATTAGGAAGAAGACAATCCTAAAATATAAAAAGAAGAAGATCATGAGGCCAAGACCTGAAAAGGTCAATTTTGAAGAAGAATCTAATGAATAAACAAAATTTGATTCTTTTTGGGGATACAAATACAACACAGAAATAAAACATGAAGATGAGATTCTTGAAAAATTGAAGCAAGTTGAAACTGAAAATAGAAAGCTCAGAAACACAAATAGAAATCTAAGAAGCAAATTGAAAGAGAATCATGAGAAGACAACTGAAAAATTGAAGGAACAATTAGAAGACTCTGAGAAACTAAGAGAAGAAATCATCTCCCTTAAGATTCAACTCAAAGAAGAATAGAAGAAGCAAGGAATGTTCAAATGATGAAGAAAGAAGAAGATTGTGAGAAACTTGAACAAGAAGTTGTCTCATTAAGGGAAAGCTTAAGAAATTCTCAAGTGCAAAAAGACATAACCTACCTTGAATGTAAGGGTGAAACTTCATAAAAAGAAGCTGCAAATGCCAACAAGAATGAAGAAAAGGAAAGCTTCATACAACCAGTAAGGAAAGTTGATGAGAAGTGGACTAGAATGCTGGAAAGAAGGAATGATTATAGAAGAGATGAATTTCCAAAAAGACCTCCTACCTTCAGGAATCAAAGAAGCTTCAATTGGTATGAAGAAAACTGCAGAAGAGTATATCATGAACCCAAATGGACTACTTCACAAAGAAGATCAATTACTTCAAGGTATCGAAATTTCTTTATTGGTCATTGTTATACTTGCAAACATTTTTGACAGAAGGCAATTAATTGCAGAATCAATGAAAGGAACAAATATGCAATAAATATGAATGGTGTAAATAGTATATATGGAAATGTTCTTGGATTTATCAACATAAGTTATAATCCATTTGATCCATTGATGGACCAAAATATTGTATGCTACAAATGTAATAATCTTGGTCACAAAGCACGAGACTGCAAACATATGAATGAAGATACTCCTATGCCAAATTTCCCTATTCCAACCACAATATGGAGAAGTAAATAAATTCCAAACAATGAATACTTTTGAACAACATTGATTGTCGAAGAATGTAAAGAATAACATGAATGGTACATAGACAATGGATGCTCATCACACATGATTGAGGATCAAAACAAGTTCATCAACTTGAAGAGAAAAGGTGGAAATGTTGCATTTGGAGATGACTCATCTGCCAAAATACTTGGAAAAGGTGTAGTAACACTTGGAATCAAAGATGTAAAAGAAAAAAATGTCTTATTGGTTGAAGATCTGAAGCATAATATTCTCAATGTTAGTAAAATGTGTGATCAAGGATACACTCTCAATTTTGACTCCCAAAGATGAAAAATCAGAGAAGAATATTCAGGAAGATTGATTGCAACCACAACAATAATACCAAGTAACATATACATCCTAGACCCATGAAAGAGCTCCAAGGAAGAAAGAGACCAGATGATCTGGATTATTTTCGGCACGAAATGAGAGCGGAGATATGATAAAGAAATGCACAGAGATATCACGGATATCCAATAATATAATAGAAATGTATCAGATATGCAACCATAAACACATAGATACAGTAATACACAATTTCTATTAATGAAAGAAATGTACAAAGACTGTAAAAATATAGAGTGAAAGATTCGCTAGAATGGTGGCAGCTTGTCTCTAAGAAGAGATGTGACAGCTACTCGCGTTCGCAAGAAGATGATTTTAAAATGAGGCTCCAAAGGCCTTTTTATCATAAAGAAAATCCAAAACCCTAACCCCAGAAGATAAAAATCCAACAGTTTTGTGGACCCCGTTTTGGGTAGTTTGGTGTATCAACTTCCCAGGGGCGTAACTTTGGCATACGATCTTTGTTTGGGGCACACGATAGCTCATTGGAAAGGTATCGTCAACAAGATTCATTTAGGGGGGATCAATTAGAGCCTTCAATTGTCATTGAGAAGCTCGATCCCAAAAAAACCTTCATTTAGGCCCTCAAAATGGCCTCGTAAGTTAAAAACTACTAAAAATAGTAAATTACCAAAATTGCTAGAAAATTGTTTTGATCCAGTTGGAAAAGGTGGGTGGTCACCGATATCCACCTAGATCAATCCTCCCTCCTTAGGAAGAAATGGTATCCATTGCATTGAGTTCCCATGGGAGAGGGAAAAGTGTTTGTTGAATCTGCATCTTGATGAGCTGCTTGCCTTGTTGGAGAAGTTGTGCTCCTTAGCTTGTTGAAGGTTGTCACGAACATGTAGTTGGAAGGGTTGGACCTTTTTTACCAGTCTAGCTACATGAGATGCTTGTGTGAAAAAGGAATCTTTACACTTTGTTGTAATCTTGTCGACCTACCTCTATTGGATAGAAGGTGCTTGGGCCAAGGTTGTAGTGGTTGCAATATCCTTTTGTTCACCTTTTGAATAGATTGTGAAGAAGTTGAATTTTCTAATATGAGATACTACCTTGCAGTACTGTTTAGGTGGTATAGTAGTCGGAACTACCTCTAGTATTTTGTAGAGATGACCCCCCAAAGAAACAATGACACTGCAGGGTCGAGACTCATAAACAACATGGTTGGCCCAAGAAAACATCATAAACATCTAGTGGGGAAACATCACATAATACCTCATCCTTGAAGGGCTAGATGTCATATAACAATCGACATTTTTTTCTGACATGGAGATCTCATCCTTGACGAAGCCACCCGATGTTGTATGGTTGCAGGTGTGGTGTTGTCAACAATCCCAACTGTTTAACGACCTCTACTTAGATGAGGTTCTTCTGGCTTCCACTATCAACAATAAAATGGAGCGGGGTCCCCTTCACCCACATCTGTGAATGATTAAGGCACTCCCCCTCTTCAGGATATGTTGGTTCTTCTGGTTGAATTGTTGTGGTCACGAAAATAGTAGTGGGGTCTCCGTCAATGATCTGCCTTTTACCATTATTTTCATAATCATATTTTGAAACAAGATTTGGCTCCTTGTCTTTGATCTCGGCCACCAATGACTGTTTCGAGTGACATTCCTAGGTGTTGTGCCAGGGGCTTTTGTGGAAATTGCACCATTTTCTAGTGTCCTTTGTCTTCCTGTGACCCTTATTTTCCTATGGCTTGGACTAGTTTTTGAGAGACTGTTTGTTACGGCCGTCTTTATCATACTTTGGTTGTTGTGGATTTGCAGACCCAAACTCCCACTTTTTCGGGTGCTTAAATTTATGCTCAATTTTAATAGCATATCAATAAGCAGCATCGAGTGATGAGATGTCCAGAAAATCCATTTCAGTTTGGATGTATCTATATAGAGCCCCACGGTATTTCTGAACCAAATGTCATTCAGAGTCTTTGATACCTAGCTTGGTGCGCAAGGTATGGAAGGTATTGATGAACTCCAGAACTTCTTGGCCCCTCTCTTGCTACAGTGTGGTCCATCTCATGCATTGGTCCTCATAGTTTCCAACATGATAATATTGTTCCTTTATCGCATCCACAAAAAAATCCTAAGTGGGCTCGGCCCCATATATTCCAGACTCCTCTGTGGAAATTTTCTCCCAGTAAGTTTCCCACCAATGTTTGACATGGGGGAGGGTTTAAGGAGTTTGAAGGTGATCTTTTATCTGTCGAAAAAATTGTGAACTAAGAAATAACCTTGTAGCAGATTTAACCATTTGTCTAGGGCTTCTGCATCTATCTGTCCTTCAAATACAGGAATATCAAAATTATCTTGTACCTTGAAAGGCGAGGTGCCTCCAAAGTGGCCTCTTGATGAATATGTGTCTGCTGCTATCAGCGGGCATTGAAGGATGTGGGAAAAATTCTCCATCATTTCGTCCCACTGTCGCGTGAGAGCTTGCTCAAGAAACATATTGATAAAATCGTCTGCTCCATTGTTTTTCTTTTCTTATGCCATTGAGGGTTTCTTGGGTGTGCGAGAGTGATTGTCATCAAGAGAGACAAGATCGAAACCCAACTTTATATACTCAGACCTCATCAGGGACATGCACTCAAAAAAGATCAAGAGCATCATGCTCTGATACCATTGATCCAGATTATTTTTGGCACGAAATGAGAGCAGAGATATGATAAAGAAATGCACAGAGATATCGCAGATATCCAATAATATAATGGAAAATTATCAGAGATGAAACCATAAACACAAAGATACAGTAATAAAGGATTTCTATTAATGAAATAAATGTACAGAAACTGTAAAAATACAAAGTGAAAGACTCGCTAGACTGGTGGTAGCTTATCTCTAAGAAGAGATGTGATGGCTACTTGCATTCGCAAGAAGATGATTTTACAATGAGGCTCCAAAGGCCTTTTTATCATAAATAAAATCCAAAACCCTAACCCTGGAAGATGAAAAGTCAATAGTTTTTTGGACCCCGTTTTGGGTAGTTTGGTGTATCAACTTCTGGGGGGCGTAACTTTGGCATACAATTTTTCGTTTGGGGCACACGATAGCTCGTTGGAAAGGTATCATCGAGGAGATTCATTTAGGAGGCTCAATTAGAGCCTTCGACTACCATTGAGAAGCTCGATCCCAAAAAAACCTTCATTTAGGCCCTCAAAATGGCCCTAGAAGTTAAAAACTGCTAAAAATAGTAAATTACCAAAATTGCCAGAAAATTGTTTTGATTCAGTTGGAAAAGGTAGGTGGCTACCGATATCCACCTGGATCAATATACCACTGATCTGGATTATTTTCAACACAAAATGAGAGCGGAGATATGATAAAGAAATGCACAGAGATATCTTGGATATCCAATAATATAACAAAAATGTATCAGAGATGCAACCATAAACATAGAGATACAGTAATACACGAGTTTTATTAATGAAAGAAATGTACAGAAATTGTAAAAACACAGAGTGAAAGACTCGCTAAAATGGTGGTAGCTTATCTCTGAGAAGAGATGTGACGGCTACTCACATTCGCAAGAAGATGATTTTACAATGAGGCTCCAAAGGCCTTTTTATCATAAATAAAATCCAAAACCCTAACCCCGAAAGCTGAAAAGCCAACAATTTTGTGGACCTCGTTTTGGGTAGTTTGGTGTATCAACTTCCTGGGGGCGTAACTTTGGCATACGATCTCTGTTTGGGGGGCACGATAGCTCATTTGAAAGGTATCGTCGAGGAGATTCATTTAGGGGGCTTAATTAGATCCTTCAATTTTCATTGAGAAGCTCGATCCCAAAAAACCTTCATTTAGGCCCTCAAAATGGCCCTTGAAGTTAAAAACTGCTAAAAATAGTAAATTACCAAAATTGCCAGAAAATTGTTTTGAGCCAGTTGGAAAAGGTGGGTGGCCACCAATATCCACCTAGATCACTAGAAAAATGAAGTATTACTAAGTGCCATATGTTTAGGGGGAGTATCCCCAAAGAAGAGAGTTACCTTTTTCCATCGAACTAAAAGGGAGCAACCCCACCCTTTGCCATTGATGTCAATGGAGGAGAGAAACTAGGAGCATGATGACAGGGGGAGCATGAGTGTTTCCATCAATCCCAAATGGGGAGATTGTTGTAAGATTGGTTGTTGTCATTGATGTCATCCCTAACCATTGGTTTTGGACCCCAAATTTGATGAAGGTATTTGGACATGAAGGACACTACACATGCATATACAACACCCATGAATGGATAATATACATCATGTTGTTTCCAGTGGTAGGTGGCACTTCACATGGATCCTCATGGTTGAGGAGAAATTATTTTTTGAAGATGAACATGTGAATTTACAGGCCGAACCTGAAGATAATTAAAGAAAATAATTACAAAACAAGAAAGCAACAAGTCGTACCTAATGTCAAAAGGAAGTGTCATAAAGAGTATAAATACACATTGAAGATCCTTCATTTCAATCATCCAAGCAAGTGTGATGGAGATATCATAAGTGGGTCTGCACTTGTGCTAGGAGTATGTGCAGAGTTCAGTGTGGAGCAAGTATGAGGTGGTGAAGTCTAAAAGGCTAGAAAGTTTCATAATTGTAGAAACCCTAGTTTTCTGAGGGTGTACGTGGCTTGATAAGAGGACAGGTAGCATGCATACGCGGGATGATAAGAATATATGTAGCGTACATATGTGGGATGATAATAGGGCATGTAGCGTACATGATAAAAGGCTTGAGGAATTTCTAAGGAAGGCACATCTTGGTGATCTTTGGTTCAAGTTTCTATGTAATGGTTATATTCTTGGGTGGAAGGAAGGGGCAAGGATAGAGGGTTTAACCCTCTCTTGAAATTGGAAGTTGTATCTTCCCTTGAAGGCATTTTTTGGAGGTTAAACCCTCCCTTGAACTTGGAAGTTGTTGCTTCCCTTAATTGGAGGTTGAACCTCCTTTGGAAGTTGTTTCTTCCCTTTATTGGAAGTTGGACCCTCCTTTGAACTTGGAAGAGTTATCTTCCCTTGAACAATAACTTATGATTACTTCTCATATATGGTGCATGGTGTATTGGTGTATCTCTTCTACTATTCTTCATTGTTCATTGGATATTCTTCATTACTCATTGGATATAAATTGAATATATAATATGGATGAAGTATAAGTTGAAAAATTGTTTGAAATTGTANAAGTGTCATAAAGAGTATAAATACACATTGAAGATCCTTCATTTCAATCATCCAAGCAAGTGTGATGGAGATATCATAAGTGGGTCTGCACTTGTGCTAGGAGTATGTGCAGAGTTCAGTGTGGAGCAAGTATGAGGTGGTGAAGTCTAAAAGGCTAGAAAGTTTCATAATTGTAGAAACCCTAGTTTTCTGAGGGTGTACGTGGCTTGATAAGAGGACAGGTAGCATGCATACGCGGGATGATAAGAATATATGTAGCGTACATATGTGGGATGATAATAGGGCATGTAGCGTACATGATAAAAGGCTTGAGGAATTTCTAAGGAAGGCACATCTTGGTGATCTTTGGTTCAAGTTTCTATGTAATGGTTATATTCTTGGGTGGAAGGAAGGGGCAAGGATAGAGGGTTTAACCCTCTCTTGAAATTGGAAGTTGTATCTTCCCTTGAAGGCATTTTTTGGAGGTTAAACCCTCCCTTGAACTTGGAAGTTGTTGCTTCCCTTAATTGGAGGTTGAACCTCCTTTGGAAGTTGTTTCTTCCCTTTATTGGAAGTTGGACCCTCCTTTGAACTTGGAAGAGTTATCTTCCCTTGAACAATAACTTATGATTACTTCTCATATATGGTGCATGGTGTATTGGTGTATCTCTTCTACTATTCTTCATTGTTCATTGGATATTCTTCATTACTCATTGGATATAAATTGAATATATAATATGGATGAAGTATAAGTTGAAAAATTGTTTGAAATTGTACTTGCTACCGATTCACCCCACTCTCAGTATCAACAAAAATGTTCTCTCTCTTTTTTGTTGTTGTTGGGGGTGTTCTTTTATATGATTTTGAGCTTTGGGATTCCTTTGAGATAATTGTCTTGTATAGTTATTCCAGGTTTATTATATCTTGTAACGAATTATTGAGCCATTCATTGATGTACCCATTTATCGGTGGGATGGTGATTTATTTATTAAATCTAAGAGTGAATATATCCTCCTCTGTTTCTTTATATTCCACACGGAGTTGGTCAATTGTTGACAAGTGGTCCTCATTTTCATTTACAAATGTAACAAGCCAACACTTAAGTTCTTCTCGGGGAAACTCTACTAGGCTATCAAATTCACTGGTGTTATAGTATTAATTTTCACCCTACAGTGTTAAGAAGAACACAACAAAATATGACAGCTGAGACACACTCTTCTGCTCAAGATTCAGTCAATTTTTGAAGGGTTTCTCTAGTCATACATGGAGAATAGAAGAGATGTCATAGGTAGACAATGTAAAACAATTTTCCATGTCACTAGACATCAATACACAACAAGCGACCTCCCATGTAACCTTATAGATTTGTGGAGTTTCAAAGAGGTGAGAAAGGGATGAATTGGTTCTTTGTGGCATGAGCCTTGGAAATCTATAAATGGAAGGTTAGTATTGAGCATGAAGGAGGAAAAATCATTCACAGAGTTTTGATGCCAAAATACAGAGGTTCTCTTCCATTCCATATCAGTTGCAGTTAGGTTGCCTAGCTTGGTTGAAAAGATGAGGAGAAAGGATAAAGAGACAAGGAGTGCATCTACACCTTGAGGTTATTGCATTGATGTATTTCTCTCATATTGATTAATATATCACTAGTTTTCCCCTATTAGTGTTTCTATTTCATTCATGAATGTTTAGATCTGATTTGTTTTCACATAGATCAGGTTAGATCCAAGCTAGATCTGGATGAATTTGTGATTTCCTAATGCTTGAGAGAATTTGTAGATCGACATCGTTTGTTTCTTTTGTGTAGGTAGCAAGTTGAAGGATCTTGGAGTTGGATCTCTGGGACTACACCAGTAGAGGACACATCAGGAAAAACTTCAAAGGAAAAATTATGCCTCTTTACTATCTCTTATCATAAAATAAGAAACATATCGTTTAGACCTAGGGAAATCCATAGAAGTTTATCCCACTCTCTATGTAGGATCAATAGGTAGATCCTAGGGATATCTATCTATCCAATTGGTAATATTTTCTTTGTAACAGAACTACCAACTCCTTTAGGGAAGAATATTTGATTCTTCTCTAGCTTGAGATCCCTTTCCTATTTATCTTTGTTCGTTGTTTCTAAGTCTTTCATTCTCTTCCTTAGAACTCCCTCAGAGGGTAGGTATCTCAAATTTGGTAGATTCGAGTAAAATATTTGTATTTTTCAAAAAAATTGTAGTGTCACTTATCTATTGATGGAGATAGAGAGACATGTCACCTATTGCAGTACTATTATCCAGCAACACCCCTGTAGATGGTAATGTATTACATGCTAGATGACCCATGACACCCTTCATAGGATTTAAAAATTGTAAAATTTTCATACTTTTTCTAGTAATATCTGGATGTATTTAATCTAAGGAGTTTGTAATTGGTTTGCTTCTGTTGATCCTCTCTCTGTTTGAGTCTCTTATCACACCTTCAGTCTTAGATCTATATTTGAAGTGTGTTTGAGTGGATTTTTTGGATTTCTTGTTTTCATTTTTTGTTCAGTGATCCATTGACTTAGGATGTGTTCCCAACATAACTGATCATATCTGGTAAAGTCCTTTGTTTGATTGCATTTGGTCCATTTTTCCTTTTACAATTGAATTTTACATTGCTAGATCCATTCTTTCCTTGAGAGTATTGGGTTGTGATTATGGTAGAGACATTAGAGTGTTCTTGGGGGCATCACTACCAATTTCCTACGACCCTTGCTTGTTGTTTGTTGGGTTTTCAATTTGTAGATTTTCTTTCCTAGATAAAGAAAGTTCTTTGCATTTCATTGAAAAAAAAAACACTAAAATTTGCATGCGTCAATGCTTTTGAGTATTTGAAACAAAAGAACATTTTGTGTTTGGTTTTTAGATCTTGTTTTGATTTCGGTCCTGAATTCCCTTGCATGGTTGCTTTGAGATTGTGAGGTTGTGTTGTGCAATTTGAAAAGAAAAAGGCCTCTTTCCCTCCCATAGCTAGAATTCATTAAATTGGACGATTTGCATTGGCATATTTGCATTTCTTTTGTTGGGTCAAGATTCATAACATAACTAAAGTTTCATTCATCTTCCCTTTACTTAAATAATAGCCACAAGAAAAGATTCCATAACTTAAAATCAACTAGACTCTTTTCTTTGCTAGAAAACCAACATTATCTAGGATTAGGGCCTTGGAATAGGATTGGAGAGTGAAATATCAAAGGACACTAAATGAAACCTAGAGTAATTAAAGAGTGTAAAACCTATTTTCACAACCAGCGTGTTGGGAGCCTCCTCTAACACAGGAGTTAAGCATAAGCTCGCATTGGGGAAAGTAGGGTGATTACCCCTTTTTGCTTGTCTTAGTGTTTTCTATATTGCTTCCATTACTACATACATAGGGTTTTTTTGGTGCCATGAATCTATGTGAGGTAATTCCTTCAAGGCTTCGGGCTTAGTTACCCTTCCTTACATGTGGTTGGACCTACGACTGTTCACCTGCTCATTGATTGTGAGGTGGTAGCCTTAGTAACCACTCCTAGGTATCCTACACATATGACTGGAGGTGGGATGTACCTATAGTACCTATGTTATACGTTCAATCGTCATCTTAGTTCCCTCAAAGGGTTCCTACCTTAATAAAGGGTACTTGCACCAGTCAAGGTTGTTTCACATAGGTCATTGTAACTTCTCCTCATACCTTTGCTAGCCAATCTTGTAGGGACTTAATCTCTCCCAAAGGGTTGGTTTTTGGAAACCCCCCTGAGCCATTGGTTTGCTTGTTGTTTCCTATATTTTTTATGCATGTGTGCCCTTTGGTTCTAAGTCTACATCGGCATTAGGTTGAATTCTGTTTTGATTTTCACATATTATATTCACTGTAGCTAAATCACTACACCGATCATTTCTATTACAAGGACTTGAACCCATCATGGAGGTACAACCACCTCTTAAGTGGCATGAAATACATGATCGTGAATTCAAAGAGTCCCATCTTTGGTTTGAAAAGTGTGGGATTCTTGAAGTGGAAGTGATTGAAAAAAGTCCTCCACCCAACTTTTACACTACTTTCATTGATCTCGATACCTGCATGTTGGTACAGGTTAGGGATTTATTTATTGAACCTTTTTCTTTATTCAATTACCCTTACACCATGTCAGGCCCAAGTGTTTCATCTAGTGTGGTTGAGCCATCAATCCCATCCATGAGTGTGACTAGGGGCATCTCGATGATTTCCACATTGCCATCCTTGAGTACCATTGGACCTACACCATATTTTCCCATATCATTAGGCCCCTCCATTTGGGGGGCACCGACTATGTATTCTTTTCCTTCCATTAGTATATGTAGAGTTCCCATGCTCATGCCATCAATTACGATTTCTGCACCTAGATATCCTTCTAGTGGGGGGTCGAGTCTTGGTTTCAGCATAGGGGGTGGAATTCCTTTTTCCTCCACCATTCCTATGAGTAGCTTGATGTTATCAAGTGTTGGTTTTTCATTCGAATGGAACATTCCTATTGGTGTTAGGGTTGTCCCTAGTCAGGCTTGGGGCAGTAATGTGTCTAGAGGGTTCAGTTTCGCATGGGTTAGCACACCTTTCCCTGGGGAAAACATTGGACAATGGGGTGTCTATCCCTTCATTCATACATCTAATATCAGGGATTTCTTCCCTGGGGATAGTTTTGGGAATGATTTTCCTTTAGAGTCTATGCCTACCACTAGGGGAAATCCCCTTTGGGGCATGTATAGTCCTAGAAGTAGCCAGGCTTCTGGGACTACTTCCATTCCTAGGGGAAATTAGCCTTCTAGAACATCCAATCCTTCTACAAGCACAAACATGGGGGGACCACAAAGTTCATTTGGGTCTCAAGGAGCTTCATCATCATCCCAATATTCATTTTCTCATATGGTGCTTCCTTTCTTGGTGACATTGAACTTTCCTGGTCTATCAATTTTTATAAATGACCCCATTTACCACAACCCTTCATGGACAGTTATACATGTATATCTCCCATCGAACATGCTAAAATTTGATGACAAGCCAAGACAAGACCCCTCCACACACATAATGACATATCGTTTTGGGTGTTCATCCAAATTCCTAATGGATGACAACATAAGGTTGTGTCTTTCTCAGAGATCCCTGGCCAGAAGTGTCACCAAATTGTACATCGAACTAAAGGGCACTTCCTTCAATAGTTTTAATGACTTGGTGGTGACATTCCTAACGAATTATCAATTGCCCATCCGGTATGAGATATGAATGGAGATATTGAATTCACTACATCAAGACACTTCCACCCACATTTACGATCACATACATGAGTGGATATGAATACTTGAGATGATCATGACCCAAATTTTGGACCAAATCTTGGACCAAATCTTGATGGAGTGGTTCACAAAATTCCTCCTACCACCCATTTCCATGGATGTCACTATGGCAGGGGAAACTACTGCGGAGTAGGCCACCATGCATGCCCAACACTTAGATTTGATCTATTCTCATTCATGCACTCTATGATATTATGTTGCATGCTCCTTGACCATTGACGGATCCGAGAAAACCAAACCAAGACCCTAGGATGATAGTGTGGTGAGTTATGTATCCCATTCCTCTATGAGATAGTTAGTTGACCAGACAGGTCACATGTCTATTTCATCATACCCATAAGATACTATGTCTATTGCTCAAATTTCCCTAGTCCCCACTCAACCCTTTGAGGTGAATTCACTACAATTCAAACAATTAAAGAATCCTCAACAATCTGGAGGGAAGAAGAGGAACAATAAGAAGAAAAAATCCAATACTGAGAAAGGGACCACTCCAACCCAAAACAACCAAGGGGGAGGAAGAAATAGATGAGAAGAAGAGTCAGTTCCCTTGCACGATTTGAGGGGAGGACCATCCTACTCATTAATTTCCATGAAAGGATGAGGTGCTCTGCTTCTTAGCATAGAAAAAGGTGTCTCAACAACCTATTGTCTTAACTCATCCTTTTCCCCCTCAACCTCAACAAATGGTTCCAAGAAGTCTTGCCCCTCCACAAGGGGGCATGGAAGGTACCCCTCACTACAAGGGCTATTCCTTGAATGCAACAATTTTCATGTGTGACCAAATAGTTTCTCTTTAAATTTGAGTGTGAACCTACAGCAATACCGAGCCTACTCCTACCATAGAGGTGTTTGCATCCTCTTCCCAACCTTGTGGTCACGCTCTTCATTTTGATAAATCCATATTTGGACACATTTATTTACCCCCTGAATGGTGTTCTTCAGCACACAATTCATAATCCCAACACCCTGGCCACCCACAACTACAATATTGTGGAAGAATTGGCCCAGGCACCATGTGCCATGTTTTCTCTCGAAGTTATCTAAAGCTACCCTACGTAGAAAAAATATTTGTTGTCTACTATAAGAAGAGACTTGGATTCAAGCTTGATTACCTTTGATTCAAATTAGGTACAACATATACTTTCCCACCAAATCACTTTTCAGATAAAAATGAGAGTACTAGGGAAGAACATCCTTTTCACCATGGTTGATGAAGGAGCCTTGACTTGTATCATGTCTATGTCATATTGGAAATCCATTGACTCTCCTAATCTCAATACATTTGTGACCATATTGAAAGATTTTGATGGACACATGTTCTAGCCTCATAGAATTATCACTACATTTCCCATTGAGCTTGGTGGTAAGAATGTCTTCGTCGTTGTAGAGGTATTTGACTCACCACTTGAGTATAATATACTACTCGGGAATACTTGGTTCTATGAGATAATTGTTTTCATCTCATTAGTAGTTCAAGTCTTATGTTTCCCTCACCAAGGGAAAAACATCACTATCGATCAATTATCATTTTGTACCCCAAATCTTGGATTCAATGTGGGTTCTAACGTACCCTTTGTCGATGATTCCTAGAGTGTGTGTATGAGTGTTGGTGTGGGGATGTTCAAGGACTCCTCATTGATGGGAAATTTTCCTCTTCCTCCACCATCCTCTACCCCCGTCATTGCTCCAATCAATATGATTTCTTCAATTACTAGTGGTTCCCTCAGGTCACGAGGGCTTCACCTTGTTGACCAATATCTTATCACGTTCATTCATAAAGGGGATTTTTTAATTGTGAAAAATAAAGTCAATATATTGTAGGTATTGTGGGGGGTGTGGGGTCTCAAGGGGTTTTTATGTATTGGGGGGTATAAAAAGGGGTATATAGTTAAAATAAGGATCTATTTTATTGGAAAGATGTATTGGGAGGGGGGTTCAATAAAAGGATTTTGAGAGGTATTTATCAATATCTAGTGAAATTAGGGGTATTCTTTAATATCTAGAAAACACAGGTAGCTATTTCATAGATTCATTGAGTGAAGACCCTGTGCCTCAGGTCTCCTAATCCTTGGGTGGTTCCTCATCTCGAGAACATTGAGTCTTATGGATCTATCATGCCACTCGTCGTGGTTGATATTACCTCTATAGAAATTTCATCAGCATCAGCTGAAATTTTTCAGCCACTCCATCCTCATACGGAAAGTGATTTTCCTACTCTGCCCGCACAGGTTGATGACTCTTTGCATTCACATGATTTCCTAGATATTGAGTTTCCTTCAAATAAGGCCATCCTAGATGTCATGGCTTCCATAAATAATCCTAAGGATGATATGAAACATATATCATCTTCTCCTGATTCGGAACCAATGAGAGCTAGCATGATGAGTCTTGATCCAAGACTAGGGGTATTTGTCAGGGTATCGAATAAACCTCTTAGGCTTAACCATTTTCTTCTTTGGTTATCTATTTTGGAACTTGCCACTGATTTACTTACTTCCCCTTCCTTTGAACATTCATGTTTCATACCTTCTCCATGTCTTGATGGGCATCATCAAGGAGTTTCCATAGCTCATGGAAGCACTCATGATGAGTATCTTCGACTGCATAAATTTTCTACTATGTGGCATGGCCCCAGTATGACGAGCCATACAATGCCAACAATTCCCATGAGTTCATCGATTATGAAAATAATCCTTCGTGAGAGTCTTGCAACATGATCTACCTAACATGAATCATGATGCTGCGTTGTTCCTTGTACATAGGTGTGTGGTGTGAGTGTTTTTTTTCTTTTCATATATCATATCCAAATATTCCAAAAACAATTTTTTTTTTATACTTCACTATGCATTTTGACCCTGGAATCTATTTTACATGTGTTGACAAGATTATGGGGACTCTTTTACAAAGTTGGCGGCTTCCACTGAACTTGAGGTACGTGTTCTTGAACTGTCATACAAGGATAGGTTTTCCCATGTAATACCATGTTGCATTATTAATTTTCCATTTTATGTCACAATGCCTTAGGTTCGATCCCGTCAGGTTGTGACTTTAGCCACTCCATTTTGCATGTCGTAACTTTTACAATAGTTCCTACCCTCCATGGGTGACGTAATTAGCATATGATTTCTATTTGATGCCCATGCCACAATTTCCCATAGGCCTGGTAAGCCTCCTATATCCCCACCATGACTTGATGATGAGACTCATTCCCCTCTCTTCATCTATATTTTGGCCATATCCTGAGGGGGTTCCTGACTTGCTATGTTGCTTTACGGTCTCTTATGCATTTTTTTCTCACGTCATATACCATGTTGTTGCACTGTTGTTTGCTCGGATCCTGCTTACCATTATTGCATTAGCCTTTTGACCATCTACCTCTTGCATTATTTGGACTCTAATTTGCACCCATTTACCTATGGAAAGAACCACTTCTAAGAGTGGACCTCACTTTCTAGTACTAGTTTGCATTCATTTTTATTAAGTCGGTTCCATGCACTTGTAACATAGAAGCATGCTATTAAGCCACTTGATCTCTCCAAATGAGCTAACGTTTACCCATTTTTTGTGTTTGTTAAACCATGAAAAATGCACTTGAGGAGCTCACTTTTAACTCTTTTTCATGCTTCTTAAAGCATGAAAAAGACACCTTTCGAGTAAAATTTTACCTCTTTTTCAAACTCATAAAAAGACACAAAAAAGACACCTCACACTTATATTTTTAACTCTTTTTTGGGCTCATTAAAAGTGAACAAAACAGACACTATTGAGAACACTTTTATCTCTCTTTTGTGCTCATTAAATGATGGAGACACTAAAAAACCAAAAAAAGAGTGGGTTTTTTTTACCATTGATCTATTTACGAAATGACAACGTCAATCGAGTATCTCTTGAACATGGACCCTGCTTGAGTTATCACCTTACAATTAGGGTATAGCTTGCCTAAAATTCATCCCAGTAATATGAGTCATAGATACTCCTCTAGTTGGTTTAACCTTGAGTCAGCCATCTATTGTTTTGTTTTCCTTCTATGTCATCCATCCCTATGTCAATTGTACTTGGTGATTCTATCTCTTCACATCATCTCTCGATGTATGTTTCATGTCGATTGATGGGGGATACATCAAGGCCCTCCTTCAACATATCTCTTCCTATCGACTTCAACACCTTATCTAGGAGAGGGATCTAGAAACCAACTAATGCCTTGGAGCTTACAGTTCTCAGTGGCATGCCTCCTCATGATTTCTAGTGGGTTTACATCATTGACTCTTGATTTATCGATTCATTCTATGAGTGTTCAACTTGAGATCCTCTATTCACACTAATTAGATTGCACTAGGTACCTTGGTGTCCATTTTCATCATTGGTGGGTCCCATCACATTTGTTAGCGATATACATCAATGATTGATAATTAGATGGTTTATGCCATGATTGACATTAGCTCATATATTTACATGTTGTATATTCATACCATCGGGGTTTGGGACGAAGACCTTGGGTTTGGGGCCACATCATTACTTCACATCACCCCTCCCAAGTTTCGATGGAGTATATCATTTACATATGATTACTTTGAAGATTTTGAGGGAACTATCCTTCGTGCATGTTATCTTCCTGATGTATATGCAGTGACATAGATCCAAATTGTATTTTCTCATGGATATGATCTCAGTGATGACATGGATCCACCATGTATTCTTTCGTGGCCATGGTCTTGCATTTCACTTCATGGATCCACAATGTATGGTGTTAGCAACCATGCTTTATTTCCTATTCCAAGCATGGGTATACCTGCCTCGAGGATGATCTACACATTTATTTATGCTTAGTGTTTTATCATAGGTACTCTTTGACCTCTAGCCCTCTTTGTTCTCTCAATGCACTACCTCACATTGGTGACATTTTATTGTAATGTGTTTTATCCATCCATTCCTTTCCTGACCTCAAATAATAGGGGTCATCTATTATAGCCTTAATTTCCACCCTATAATGTCAGGAGGAGCACAACAAAAGATGATAGCTGAGATGCACTCTTCTACTCATGATTTAGTTGGTTTTGAAGGGTGTCACTAGTCATACATGGAAAATAGGAAACATGTCTTGGGTCAATAGTGTACAAAAAGTGACCATGTCACTGGAAATCAATGCACAACAAGCGACCTCCCTTGTAACCTTCTATATTTGTGGAGTTTTGAAGAGGTGAGAGAGGGATGAGTTTCTTCTTCATGGCATTACCTTGGAACTCACAAAATTTGAGTCTCCATTGGTCTCTAGAAGATCTAGAAGCTCTCCCAAACCTCTTATAAGAATCTATGAAAGGAACGTTAGTCTTGAGCATGAAGGAGGTAGAATCATTCAAAGAGTTATGTTGCCAAAATACAAATGTCCTCTTCCATTCCAAATTAGTTGTAGCCAGGTTTCCCAACTTGGTTGAAAATTTTAGGAGGAGTAAGGAGCAAGGGGAAAGGATGAGTGCATCTACACCTTGAGGTAATTGCATTGATATATTTCTCTCATATTTATTAATATATCATTGGTTTTCCCTTATTAATGTTTTTATTTAATTCACAAATGTTTATATCTAATTCGTTTTCACATAGCTCAAGTTAGATCCAATCTAGATCTAGATGAATTTGTGTTTTCCTAATGCTAGAGATAATTTGTAGATTGGTATTGTTTGTGTCTTGTGTGCAAGTAGCAAGTTGAAAGAGCTTGGAGTTGGATCTCCGAGACTACACCAGTCGAGGAAACTCAAGGAAAATCTTCAAAGGAAAAGGTATGTCGCTTTAATATCTCTTAGCATAAAATAGGAAAAATATTATTTGGATCTAGGGAAATCCATAGAAGTCTAGCCCATTGTTTGTCTAGGATTAGTGGGAAAATCCTAGAGAGATCTTACTATCCAACTGCTAAGATTTTATCCAGAATAGCTGACCCGTGAAGTCTTAACTACAACTAAGTCCTTTTATAATTGTTCCTTGGTAATGATCCCATAATTTCTTAATATTTGTGGATCCTATAATTGTTTTACAAAATCTATTTCTTTTAGAAAATCATCTCCTCTTTTTTCACAAATTCTCTCACAATCAACAATTGCCTCTTTTAACATCTTTACTCTTGCTTCCCATCCTGCCCTTATTTGTTTTATTCTTCTATTCAAAAAAAAATGTTGTTGACTTATGTGATGATCACACAAGCTAGTAACCCATGGAATACAAGTTTTTACCTCGTTATTATAGAAGCCTTCGTCATGCCCAATTTTTGTTTTCAAATATTCAATAAAACATGTAATCCTTTGAGATAAATTTTGTAGGTTGGTGCTGACCTACCATGCTTGTGAAATAATCTCAAGTATTTTGTTGATATTATCGACATTATAGAGTCTTACTCTACTCAATAGTTGGGCATTTTTTCTCACGCACATTGAAGTTCTTGGTGTAGTTGGGGGAATATGGTCTAACAAAAGTATGGCTAGTGGTCCCTGTGATTTGCTCCCTTTTTTGCTTCCAAAGAATTTTTTAGTGTATTTTTCTCCAATTTTAAAAAAAAGTCTACGTTATTTATTAGGATGGCACTATTTCTAGGGTTTTTTGTGTAGACCAAAACATGTAGACGCTAATAGCGCCAGAAATAGAGCCGGAAATAACGCCAGATATAACATCGGATGTGCCTAAATAGTTAATTAGTTGAGGTGTTGGGGGTTGTTCGCAGCCATATTAATCTCTATTTTTACAAGCTGCCTACACAGGGTTTTTGAATTCTCGTTACTCATCACAATCTTTTTCATTAAACAACGCTTGTTACTCGTCGCTTTCTGCGTATCTTCTTTTCGATTTCATTTTCATACTCATAGCTGGAATTCATGTTTGATTTCATCAAAGGGTTAATGTTCATATGGTTTATCGTTGATTTGTCTTATTTTGTCATGAACATGGTTGTTTTCATGGTTATAACCCCTTGGTATCAAACACACCTTGGTTACATGTGTATTAAACCACCACCCATTTAGCATTCGACTAATGTTAATGGGCTTTTGATTTATAAAATCTTTGATTCAATTGTTTATTTGACATATTGATTTTGTGATCAAATTGTGGATATGCATACGATTGTTTTCAATAGTTATGATCTTTGTGTGTACCATTATGCTGAGGTGTCATTCCAAGTACAACATGGTGTTATGTTTTTGCATGGCCTCGATCTACATGAATTTTCTCACACGCATAGCAATTAACACTCCCTCCTACCATTTTGAGCTGTCTTTGCATTTCGTTGGGGAAGCTCGGGGAAATGGCTCTGCGCTTGTTCTGTCAAACCCTAAAATCAAATCCCATGTCGGTTCCTTACCGTTAGCTATGGCTCCTGTAGTGAGAATTGAGCCTAACGGTGTCTAGACATTGTTATCATAATGCCCGAGAAGACTTAGAAAGGAATGGCTGGAGTGTCTTTGTTGAAAAGTTCGAGGGTTTTAATTTAACAGTCAGTCAAGAATTTGTGTTAACGTTCAATGGTTGCAGAGCTAAAATAGGAGACATCCAGCTTGAGTTAAACGAATATTTTATCAGCCAAGCCACCGGTCTGCCAGCAGTGTGACAAAAGTGGTTTAAAAACTCAAAGGTTGAAGAGGTTCACTAGTCATTGTTGTTCACCTCAAGGAAGATTACTAGCTGCGACCGAGGTATGCCCGTTTCATATCTAAAACCTAGATGGCACGATCTGTTAGCTATTGTCAAACAGTTCGTTACCTATGAGGGGAGATATGGTTTGGTTTTCTTATATCACTTGCGGTTGCTCATGAGTTTTATCGATTTTCCCCTAAACATGCCCTATTTTCTCCTTCGAAGTCTATACAAAATGGCAAAGCATTTTAAAAGGAAGAAATCTGATTCTAGCCTGTTCCACCATTGTTTGATCAAGATTATTATTGTTCATCAGTTGAAATTAAACGGTGATTGTTGGGATGCCTTCCTGTTAAGAAATGGTTTTGCTAGCAGTGAAATAGGATAGGTTGACAAGTCCGTCGTCACAGAAACCCTCGTTGAGCCTACCATCCCTCCTCCTTCGCTCTTGCCCTGTGATCCTATTTCTAATGTGGAACCCTCGACCTATCCAGAAACTACCCACCCCGACACTCTACCAGATTCGTATCCCAAAGGTGGTGTTAAGTCTGTTAAAAAGTCCGCAAAGAAAAAGTGTAAAGGCAATGTTGATATCAATTATAAGAGTAAAAAATCCACTTGTTGGGTTTCACGATGTGCCTAAAATAAACCTAAGCCCTGTGCAGAACAAAACACAATTGTGTTAAGTGAAGATTTTGATTCGGAGATTGAAATATTTTTAACTGAAGAATATCCATATTCATATGGACTTTACTCTAGTAAACCCTATGATTATGTTACAAACCTTCCACCGTGTCTTAAAGACAATTCTGATTTCCCTGGAATCAAACTCAGCAGTGAACCTATAGGTCAAATGGAAAATTCTCCTACTGTTGATACTATCACTGCTAATACACTGTCTATTCAGACGCAATGTAACGAATGTCAATCATGGACCGATAGGTATTACAGAGACGTGCCTTTACTTCAGTCTTGGATCAAATCCTTGGAAGACCAGGTGAATTTGCTAATGAAAGAGAATGGAAAACTTCAAACCGTAGCTCAAACCAAAGATAAACGACAAAAAACCACAGGGTCTGTTGTTTTTAAGAACATGGAAGCAACGACTGCCATTGTGAATTCAAAGATTGCTTGATTAATTCGAATCCCTTAATCTGAGGTATGAATGTTTAAAAATAAGTTTAGGATGATTTTGTCTTTTTTTAATTAGGATACATGATTTGTTTCCACATATTACCTCCAGTCTGTTTTGATTGATTCAATAAAATACGATTCTAGTTATAATTATAACTAGCTACAGAATCGTGAGATTTTATAGCTAGTTACTAGAATTCGAATTTCTTGTTTTTATAACCAAAAATGCATTTGAAATCTTTTATTTTTATGTGTTTACAGGAACCTATGATTTCTAAAGGAGATTTGAGCCACTGGTGGCATCTCATAGCATGCTATTTTTTATGTTGTTTTAGAACAGGCTGTTAGTTTTGATATCAAGTAGAATCTGGGAGGTTGCATTCCCCACAATTTTTGGAACAAATTAGATGATATCCACATGAAACGTTTTGATCCTGTAACCTATATAAATGTATTGTTTTGTAAACTAAATACCATCGCTGCCTGGGAGAAAAAACTATGGATTTATGATTGACAGACTTGAATGGAAGTTGATATTGGTACAGTTTTAGCTTCGATATATCGTATTTTTATTCAAGTTTTGGTCATTTTGATTTGTAATTAAATTGTGACTACTTTAGATATCATGGTTTATTACAGATTGATGTGATGGAATTTATATGATGTCTGTGTTTTATGTCCCTTATATTACATACAGTAATTACTCTGTTCAAATTTGAGATTAGAAGATTAATCTTCTTTGTTCATTGAACATTTATATACAAATTTTCACAGCTGGATTTATCTCAGTGTGACCATTTGTGAAATCATAGAATTGTTGTCACTACTTCTCTTATATGTTCTGTCATTATCATTCAATCACTGTTGCTTCATGTTTACAAGAAGCGTTTGTAAGATTTGATGCGGTTTACCTTATCAAATAGCGAAAATTGGATACTGTATGCAGGACAAATGGGAGATGTGATTATAGGTTGGTCCCCTCGTTTTATTTCATCAGTTTAATTAATATAGGAATTTCCTGTAGTATAAATACATTGTATTGTCTGTTATCTTTGTTTCTCAATTAGACAGTTGCTATTTCATTTCTTGTTTATAAAAGTTATAAAAAATCAAAAAGACTGAATGATAGTTCGCTGTCATAAATCAATCCATATTTGATTTTTGCAGGTTTAGATCAAAATTTGCATTCTGTAAATATTATACATATATTAGAGATATAATCATATGGATATATTGTACATATAAAATAGTAGAACTACTATTTTATAAATATTAGTTAGTAAACTGTAAGTATATTTTAGATTTGTATATAGTTTTTCAGCGAGTTTTTTTTTTATTAAGTTATCTTCTTTAGTTTTGTTTTTCTCTTTCTTAGGACTTAGATCGGCTAACAGAGCCGCTAAACCCGTTGGAGTGGATTAATCCAAATGGCTTGGGTTAAGTAGACAACCCCGGACCGGTTTCACTCCTCCAGTTGATGAGCGGTCAATTTCGCCCATCAACAGGGGTTAAGTCGATAGGGGCTTTGAGGATTATGGGATTTAGGGATTTGGCATACATGGATTAAGGGTTAAGGGATTAGGGGTTAGGGTTTAAGGGATTAAGGGTCAAGAGATAAGGGATTTGGTGCTTACGGGTTAGGTAGTTTAATGGTTAATGGATTAGGGATTATTGGATAGGGGATTAATGTTTAAGTGCTTAGGGAATAAGGGTTTATGGATTGAGGGATTAGGGATTAGGGTTTAATTTTTTAAGGGTCGATCAATTAGGGGTTAGGGGATTTAGGGATTTTGTGTTAAGGGATTAGTGATTAACCAAGGTTGAGGGCTTAAGGGTTTAGGGATTAAGGCTTTAAGGTTCAATGGCTTAGGGGTTAGGGGATTTAGGGCTTTGTTAGAAATCTCTTGAAATTTTTTGGAATGTCTTCCAACACACCCATCAACAATGTCATCCACCGATGTCGCACAGTGAGCAGTGAATGGGGCCAACGTTGAAATTTCTTCAAATTGTTCTTGTATGCTTTGAAATTTGACATGGTTAGACTAGACACATGCCTTGATGGTATGCAATGGTTTCAAGACTCGAGGATGCCTTATGTTCCCACATAATCTTTGATATCATCCATGTTTACATCAACATTCATCATGTAGTCTCATTGTCATAATTCGTCATTCACATATACAGAATGTTTGTCGAAACTCTCTTGAAATTTCATGGGATGTCTTCCAACACGCCCATGACCAATGTCCTCCACCAATTTCGCACGGTGAGCAGTGAATGCGGACAATGTTGAAATTTCTTCAATTTGTTCATGCATGCGTCGATATTTGACATGGTTAGATTAGACACATGCCTTGACGGTATGCGAGGGTCTTAATATTGAAGGATATTTCCTGACGTCCTTGCATAATATTTGAGATCGTCCACGTTTGCATCAATGTTTACCATGTAGTCTCATTGTCATCATTTGTCATAATTCCCATCTATAGAATATTAAATAATGTTGTTGGTTGAAATCACAAAGAGATTTTGTTTTCACTTTACCTTGAAAACATAGAACAATCTACCCTTGATTGACTACATTCTCTACATAACACATGCTTTGAGAATATGTTAGTTGTTAGGGGAATTAATGATGATAATACGATCAACTTTAATCATTAGATCTAGTGGATATGTCACCTCGATCCACTATGAGATCCCATTGATGATGTCAAGGAATTTGGAATCAAGTTGGCACAATAGCATACTTCATGTTGATGTGTTTGTGATGCCACATAGAGTACTTGTTTAATAAGGATCAATCACATATTGTAGATTAGGTGTGGGTCATAGTTGAGATGGTCACAATAAAAAAAAAAAAAAAAAAACGTGTGACAAATATCGTTACAAGTACCCATTTAATCGCATTTAGATATTATGAATATCTATCAAGAACAAGAATTAGGTCAATGCATGGATCAAGAGTCCCTTTCCCTAGGTAGAAATGGTCTGCATTGCATTGCAAGTAGAAATCGTTTTCCTGTAGGCAATGGAGGTCAATGTTGATGCATAAAAATTTTGTGTGTTATCCACAAAGCAATTTTTGTTCTCACTTGCCCAAATGTGTAATACTTGGACTATGCAAGGGACTTATAACTTGATTTGAAAATGTAGAATATTTATATAGCATTGTGTATGTGTGTCGAGTCATTTGATCTATGGATTTGTCAAAAGGAGCTAGTGTATTGAACTTATGATCAATGTCAATTCGAGGATCCAACAAAGTTGTGCTTTGCTCAAGCAAAGGAGGAATGTAAGGCTATAAGAGCTCAACATTTAAATTAGATGTTTGATTTGTTTAGGAATATAAATGTCATGAGTAATAGGAATTATTTCAATGATATTCATATAGGTTGTTAGTAATGAAGTGGTTGTGTTGCATCACACTAGGTTCCCTAGATCTAGATGAGTGCACAACTAGCAATGGAATATCTATCACGCAGGTAAGCTTATAATTGAATCTTAATATACTGGTTGAGTGCCTACTCTAATGACATAGTGATATATTTAATGTTCACTAAGATACAATCCCATCTAAGGAGAATTCCATGATAATCGTGTCTAAAGGATCAATGGGATCAAGCATGAATAATTTCATAATGAACTAGGTTGTAGCATGTTGGGGGCATCTTAGGTAGAACATTTGAAAACTACAATGAAGAAGAAGTTATATAGTTTTTTCTCAACACTAGTGAGGTCCTCCTACATAGTAAATAGTATTGGGGGCTTAAGAGGAATCACTTCTTAGTTCTATTTTCGTTGAAATGTAATGAAAGTTCCTAGCAATAAAATTTTGGGGTGTTAGTGGTGGATATTAGTTTAGTCATGATAGCTTCATACAATACATTGGTTAGGTAGTCCACATAATCTATGTACATGTGTTATTGACTAACTTATGGATGTATGTGGTTGCAACCACAAAGAGTGATTGAATAACTTATAAAAGTAGGTGGTTGAAACCACAAAGAGATTTTGTTTTCATTTTACCTTGAAAACATAGAACAATCTACACATGATTGACTACATTATATACATAACACTTACTTTTAGAATATGTTAGTTATTATGGGCCTTAATGATGATAATACAATCAAATTTAATCATTAGAGATAGTGGACACGTCACCTCGGTCCTCTATGAGATCCCATTGATGATGTCAAGGAATTTGGAGTTAAGCTGGCACAATAACATACTACATGTCGATTTGTTTTTTATGCCACATAGATGACTTGTTGAATAAGGATCAATCACATATTGTATATTAGGTGTGGGTCATATTTTAGTTTTTCATGACAAGGAATACAAAAAACTTGTGACAAATATCGTTGAAAGTACCCATTTAATCGCATTTAGAGGTTATGAATATATATTGCGAACAAGAATTAGGTCAATGCATGGATCAAGAGTCCCTTTCCATAGTTATAAATGGTCTCCATTACATTGGAAGTAGAAATTTTTTTCCTGTAGGCAATGAAGGTCAATGTTGATGCATAAAAGTTTAGTGTGTTATCCACAAAGCAATTTTTTTCTCACTTGCTCAAATGTGAAATACATGGACTATGCAAGGGACTTATAACTTGATTTAACAATGTAGAATTTTTATATATCCTTGTGTATGTGTGTCGAGTCATTTGATATATAGCTTGGCAAAAAGAGATAGTGTATTGAACTTATGATCAATGTCAATTCGAGGATCCAACGAAATAGCGCTTTGCTCAAGCAAAGGAGGATTGTAAGGCTATAAGAGCTCAAAATTTAAATTAGATGTTTCATTTGTTTAGGAATATAAATGTCATGATTAATAGGAATTATGTTAATGATATTCATATAGGTTGTTAGTAATAGTAGACTACCAAGTGGTTGTGTTGCATCACACTAGGTTCCGTAGATCTTGATTAGTGCACAACTAGCAATGGAATTTCTAGCATGGAGGTAAGCTTCTAATCCAATGTTAATATACTAGTTGAGTGCCTACTCTAATGACATAGTGATATATGTAATGTTCACTAAGAGACAACCCCATAAAAGGGAAATTCCATGATAATCTTGTCCAAAATTTCGATGGGATCAAGCATGAATAATTGCATAATGAACTAGGTTGTAGCATGTTGGAGGAATCTTAGGTAGAACAATTGAAAATTATAGCAAAGAAGAAGTTATATAGTTTTTTTGCAACACTAGTGAGGTCCTCCTACATAGTAAATAGTAGTTGAGGCTTAAGAGGAATCACTTGTTAGTTCTATTCTCGTTGAAATGTAATGAAAGTTCCTACTAATTGCCACTATGAACCTCAAGAAGTGCAATAAAATTGTGCGGTGTTAGTGGTGGATATTAGTTTAGTCATGATAGATTCATACAAGATATTGGTTAGGTAATCCTGTTCAAGGATAAATCCGTAAGTGCGGACACAAACCGATCTCCCCAGATCCACCTGGATCTGGAACAAACTGTGACAGAATATACCGCTTTCCCTAGATCTGAAGTATTGGAGAAGAAGGATGATATACTTACTTTAAGAAAGCTCTCCTTATCTCTGTTGATCCTCGCTCTGCTACGATGCTCTTGCGTCGTCCAATTACAACAACACAAACCAATCACAACAAAAGCATTAATATATTCAAAACTCTAGACTATACATGTGATCAAGGAATCATGTAATAAAGTAGATCTCACTTTATGGGAAAGAAACATATTACTGTATCATATTAAATGTGAAAGAGAGATTACAACCATTGCCTTGATGTCGTAAGGTCCCTTCCAACTGTCCTTCATTCCCCACACACTTCTTGCTCCAAGGATTTTGAAACCATAGATCTGATACACTCTATCTTGACAAAGCAAATCTTAAAGCCACTTCCAAACTCAAGCTCACAAAAGCTCACCAAAAGCTATGAACCATGAACCTCTTCTCCATGAGAGCTCCTCTCCTTTTATAAGTTGAAGAGGATAAGGTGAGGAGGTTAGGATGATCCCACTAAATCATGAAAGCGAGTAAGATCCAAACCGTTCGGATGCCACCTCACCCAAGAAG
>ML799592.1:218456-238492 GCA_009831015.1 Picea engelmannii
GATGATTCAAAATGAAAATGTCTCCTTGGTATATATAGGAGACTAGGAGGTATAATTACAACTAATGGCCTAAAGCCGGCATAAATAAAATAAAATTACTAATCTAATATGCCCCAATTAAGGGGTAATAAATAACATTACTAATTTAATATGCCCCAATTAAGGGGTAATGAGCCAATATTAGGGCTTAACAGATGTTTGATTTGTTTAGGAATATAAATTTCACGAGTAATAGGAATTATGTCAATGATATTCATATAGGTTGTTATTAATGGTAGACTACTAAGTCATTGTGTTGCATCACACTAGGTTCCCTAGATCTGGATGAGTTCACAACTAGTAATAGAATATCTAGCATGGAGGTAAGCTTCTAATCCAATATTAATATACTAGTTGAGTACCTACTCTAATGAGATATTGATATATGTAATTTTCACTAAGATATAACCCCATCTAAGGACAAGTCCATGATAATCTTGTCTCCAAAATGTCGATGGGATCAACCGTGAATAATTTCATAATGAACTACATTGTAGCATGTTGGGGGAATCTTAGGTAGAACAATTGAAAACTACAATGAAGAAGAAGTTATATAGTTTTGTCGCAACACTAGTGAGGTCCTCCTACATAGTAAATAATAGTGGGGTCTTAAGAGGAATCACTTCTTAGTTCTATTCTCATTGAAATGTACTGAAAGTACCTACTAATTGCCACTATGAACCTCAAGAAGTGCAATAAAGTTTTCAGGTGTTAGTGGTGAATATTAGTTTAGTCATGATAGATTCATACAATACATTGGTTAGGTATCCCACATAATCCATTTATATCTGTGATTACCTAACTTATGGAAGTATGTGGTTCCAACCACAAAGAGTAATTGACTAACTTATAAAAGTATGTGGTTGAAACTACAAAGAGATTTTGTTTTCATTTTACCTTGAAAATATAGATCAATATACCCTTGATTGACTACATTCTATACATAACACTTACTTTGAGAATATGTTAGTTGTTAGGGGAGCTAATGATTATAATAAAATAACCTTTAATCATTAGATCTAGTGGACATGTCACCTAGGTCAATGACGAGATCCCATTGATGATGTCAAGGAATTTGGAGTTAAGTTGGCACAATAACATACTACATGTTGATCTGTTGGTGATGCCACATAGATGACTTGTTGAATGAGGATCAATCACATATTGTATATTAGGTGTGGGTCATAGTTGATATGGTCACGACAAAGAATAAAAAAAACTTGTGACAAATATCATTGCAAGTACCCATTTAACCGCATTTAGAGATTATGAATATCTATTGCGAAAAAGAATTAGGTCAATGCATGGATCAAGAGTCCCTTTCCATAGGTAGAAATGGTCTCCATTGCATTGGAAGTAGAATTGTTTTCCCTGTAGGCAATGGATGCCAATGTTGATGCATAAAATTTTAGTGTGTTATCCACAAAGCAATTTGTTTTCTCACTTGCTCAAATGTGAAATACTTGGACTATGCAAGGCACTTATAACTTGATTTAACAATGTAGAATATTTATATAGCGTTGTGTATGTGTGTCAAGTTATTTTATCTGTCTTGGTCAAAAGGATCTATTGTATTGAACTTATGAAGGTCAATTCGCAGATCCAATAAAGTTGTGCTTTGCTCAAGAAAAGGAGGATTGTAAGGCTATAAGAGCTCAACATTTAAATTAGATGTTTGATTTGTTTAGGAATATAAATTTCATGACTAATAGGAATAATTTCAATGATATTCATATAGGTTGTTAGTAATGGTAGACTACCAAGTGGTTGTGTTTCATCAAACTAGGTTCCCTAAATCTCGATGAGTGCACAACTAACAATGGAATATCTAGCATGGAGGTAAGCTTCTAATCCAATATTAATATACTAGTTGAGTGCCTACTCTAATGAGATAGTGATATATGTAATGTGCACTAATATATAACCCCATCTAAGGACAATTCCAAGATAATCTTGTTCAAAATTTTGATGGGATCAAGCATGAATAATTGCATAATGAACTAGGTTGTAGCATGTTGGGGGCATCTTAGGTAGAACAATTGAAAATTACAGTGAAGAAGAAGTTATATAGTTTTTTCGCAACACTAGTGAGGTCCTCCTAAATAGTAAATAGTAGTAGGGGATCAAGAGGAATCACTTCTTAGTTCTATTCTCATTGAAATGTAATGATAGTTCCTACTAATTTCCACTATGAACCTCAAGAAATGCAATAAAATTTTTGGGCGTTAGTGGTGGATATTAGTTTAGTCATGACAGATTCATACAATACATTGGATAGGTAGTACACATATTCCATTTACATGTGTGATTGACTAACTTATGGAAGTATGTGGTTGCAACCACAAAGAGTGATTGACTAACTTATAAAAGTATGTGGTTGAAACCATAAAGAGATTTTATTTTCACTTTACCTTGAAAACATAGAACAATCTACGCTTGATTGACTACATTATCTACATAACACTTTATTTGAGAATATTTTAGTTGTTAGGGACCTTAGTGATGATAATACAATCAACTTTAATCATTAGAGCTAGTGGACTCATCACCTCGGTCCACTATGAGATCACATTGATGATGTCAAGGAATTTGGAGTTAAGTTGGCACAATAACATACTACATGTTGATATGTTGGTGATTCCACATAGATGACTTGTTGAATAAGGATCAATCACATATTGTATATTAGGTGTGGTTCATAGTTGATATGGTCACACCAAGGAATAAAAGAAACTTGTGACAAATATCTTTGCAAGTACCCATTTAATTGCATTTAGAGATTATGAATTCTATCACGAACAAGAATTAGGTCAATGCATGGATCAAGAGTCCCTTTATATAGGTAGAAATGGTTTCCAATGCATTGGAAATAGAAATTTTTTTCCTGTAGGCAATGGAGGTCAATGTTGATGCATAAAATTTTAGTGTGTTATCCACAAAGAATTTTTTTTTCTAAATTGCTTAAATGTGAAATACTTGGACTATGCAAGGGACTTATAACTTGATTTGACAGTGTAGAATATTTATATAGCCTTCTGTATGTGTGCCGAGTCATTTTATCTATGGCTTGGTAAAAAGGAGCTAGTGTATTGAACTTATGATCAATGTCAATTCAAGGATCCAACGAAGTTGTGCTTTGCTCAAGAAAAGGAGGATTGTAAGGCTATAAGAGATCAACATTTAAATTAGATCTTTGATTTGTTTAGGAATATAAATTTCATGAGTAATAGGAATTATGTCAAGTATATTCATATAGGTTGTTAGTAATGGTATACTACCAAGTGGTTGTGTTGCATCACACTAGGTTCCCTAGATCTAGATGAGTGCACAACTAGCAATGGAATTTATAGCATGGAGGTAAGCTTCTAATCCAATATTAATATACTAGTTGAGTGCCTACTCTAATGAGATAGTGATATATGTAATGTGCACTAAGAGACAACCCCATCTAAGGAAAATTCCATTATAATCTTGTCCAAAATGCCTATGGGATCAAGCATGGATAATTGCATAATGAACTAGGTTGTAGCATGTTGGGGGAATCTCAGGTAGAACAATTGAAAACTACAGTGAAGAATAAGTTTTATAGTTTTGTCACAACACTAGTGAGGTCCTCCTACATATTGAATAGTAGTGGGGGATGAAGAGGAATTACTTGTTAGTTCTATTCTCGTTGAAATGTAATGAAAGTTCATACTAAGTGCCAATATGAACCTCAAGAAGTGCAATAAAATTTTGGGGTGTTAGTGGTGGATATCGGTTTATTCATGATAGATTCATACGAAATTGGTTAGGTAGTCCACATAAGCCATTTACATGTGTGATTGACTAACTTATGGAAGTTTGTTGTTGCAACCACAAAGAGTGATTGACTAACTTATAAAAGTATGTGGTTGAAACCACAAAGATATTTTGCTTTCACTTTACCTTGAAAACATAGAACAATCTACCCTTGATTGACTACATTCTCTACATAACACTTACTTTGAGAATATGTTATTTTTTAGGGGCCTTAATGATGATAATACAATCCAATTTAATCATTAGAGCTAGTGGACACATCACCTCGGTCCACTATGAGATCTTATTGATGATTTCAAGGAATTTCGAGTTAAGTTGGCACAATAACATACTACATGTTTATATGTTGGTGATGCCACATATATGACTTGTTGAATAAGGATCAATAACATATTGTAGATTAAGTTTGGCTCATAGTTGATATGGTCAGGACAATGAATAAAAAAAAATTGTGACAAATATCATTGCAAGTACCCATTTAATTGCATTTAGAGATTATGAATTCTATCACGAACAATAATTAGGTCAATGCATGGATCAAGAGTCCCTTTCCATAGGTAGAAATGTTCTCCATTTCATTGGAAGTAGAAATTTTTTTCCTGTAGGCAATGAAGGTCAATGTTGATGCATAAAATTTTAGTGTGTTATCCACAAAACATTTTTTTTCTCAATTGCTTAAATGTGAAATACTTGGACTATGAAAGGGACTTATAACTTGATTTGACAATGTAGAATATTTATATAGCCTTTTGTATGTGTGTCAAGTCATTTTATCTATGGCGTGGTCAAAAGGAGCTAGTGTATTGAACTTAAGATCAATGTCAATTCGTGGATCCAATGAAGTTGTGCTTTGGTCAAGCAAAGGAGGATTGTCAGGTTATCAGAGCTCAACATTTAAAAGATGTTTGATTTGTTTAGGATTATAAATGTCATGAGTAATATTAATTATGTCAATGATATTCATATAGGTTGTTAGTAATGGTAGACTACCAAGCGGTTGTGTTGCATAACACTAGGTTCCCTAGATGTGGATGAGTGCACAATTAGCAATGAAATATCTAGCATGGAGGTAAGATTGTAATCCAATATTAATATACTAGTTGAGTGCCTACTCTAATGAGATAGTGATATATGTAATGTTCACTAAGAGACAACTCCATCAAAGGAAAATTCCATGATAATATTGTCCAAAATGTCGATGGGATCAAGCATGAATAATTGCATAATGAACTAGGTTGTAGCATGTTGGGGGAATCTTCGGTGGAACAATTGAAAACTATAGTGAATAAGAAGTATATAGTTTTGTCGTAACACTAGTGAGGTCCTCCTACATAGTAAATAGTAGTGAGGGATTAAGAGGAATCACTTATTAGCTATATTCTCATTGAAATGTAATGAAAGTTCCTACTAATTGCCACTATGAACCTCAAGAAGTGCAATAAAATTTTGGGATGTTAGTGGTGGATATTAGTTTAGTCATGATGGCTTCAAACAAGACATTGGTTAGGTAGTCCACATAATCCATTTACATTTGTGATTGAATAACTTATGGAAGCATGTGGTTGCAACCACAAAGAGTGATTGACTAATTATAAAAGTATGTGGTTGAAGCCACAAAGAGATTTTGTTTTCACTTTACCTTGAAAACATAGAACAATCTACCCTTGATTGACTACATTCTCTACCTAAAACTTTGAGAATATGTTAGTTTTTAGGGGCCTTAATGATGATAATACAATCAAATTTAATCATTAGAGCTAGTGGATGTGCAACCTCGGTCCACTATGAGATCCCATTGATGATGTCAAGGAATTTGAAGTTAAGTTGGCACAATAGCATACTAGATGTTGATCTGTTGGTGATGCCACAAATATGACTTGTTGAATAAGGATCAATCACATATTGTAGATTAGGTGTGGGTCATAGTTGAGATGGTCACGACAAGGAATAAAAAAAACTTGTGACAAATATTGTTGCAAGTACCCATTTAATCGCATTTAGAGATTATTTATATATAATGCGAACAAGAATTAGGTCAATGCATAGATCAAGAGTCCCTTTCCATAGGTATATATGGTCTCCATTTCATTGGAAGTGGAAATTTTTGTCCTGTAGGAAATGGAGGTCAATGTTGATGCATAAAAGTTTAGTGTGTTATCCACAAAGCAATTTTGTTCTCACTTGCTCAAATGTGAAATACATGGACCATGCAAGGGACTTATAAATTTATTTGACAATGTAGAATTTTTATATAGCCTTGTGTATGTGTGTGGAGTCATTTGATCTATGTCTTGGTCAAAAGGGTCTAGTGTATTGAACTTATGATCAATGTCAATTCGAGGATCCAACGAAGTTGTGCTTTGCTCAAGCAAAAGAGGATTGTAAGGCTATAAGATCTCAACATTTAAATTAGATGTTTGATTCGTTTAGGAATATAAATTTCATGAGTAATAGGAATTGTGTCAATTATATTCATATAGGTTGTTAGTCATGGTAGACTACCAAGTGGTTGTGATTCATCACACTAGGTTCCTTAGATCTTGATGAGTGCACAACTAGCAATGGAATATCTAGCATGGAGGTAAGCTTCTAATCCAATATTAATATACTAGTTGAGTGCCTATTCTAATGAGATTGTGATATATGTAATGTGCACTAAGAGACAACCCCATCTAAGGACAAGTCCATGATAATCTTGTCCCAAATTTCAATGGGATCAAACGTGAATAATTGCATAATGAACTAGGTTGTAGCATGTTGGGGGCATCTTAGGTAGAACAATTGAAAAGTACAATGAAGAAGAAGTTATATAGTTTTTTCACAACACTAGTGAGGTCCTCCTACATAGTAAATAGTAATGGGGGCTCAAGAGGAATCACTTCTTAGTTCTATTCTCGTTGAAATGTAATGAAAGTTCCTACTAATTGCCACTATGAACCTCAATAGGTGCAATAAAATTTTGGGGTGTTAGTGGTGGATATTAGTTTAGTCATGATAGCTTCATACAAGACATTGGTTAGGTAGTCCACATAAGCCATTTACATGTGTGATCTACTAAACTATGGAAGAATGTGGTAGAAACCACAAAGAGTGATTGACTAAGTTATAAAAGTATCTGGTTGAAACCAAAGAGATTTTGTTTTCACTTTACCTTGAAAACATAGAAAAATCTACCCTTGATTGACTACATTCTTTGCATAACACTTACTTTGAGAATATGTTGGTTTTTAGGGACCTTAACGATGATTAAACAATCAAATTTAATCATTAGAGCTAGTGGACACGTAACCTCGGTCTGTTATGAGATCCTATTGATGATGTTAATGGATTTGGAGTTAAGTTGGAACAATAGCATACGACATGTTGAATTGTCGGTCATGCCACATAGATGACTTGTTGAATAAGGATCAATCACATATGGTATATTAGGTGTGGGTCATAGTTGAGATGGTAAAGACAAGGAATAGAAAAAACTTGTGACAAATATCATTGCAAGTACCCATTTAATCGCATTTAGAGATTATGAATATCTATTGCAAACAAGAATTAGGTCAATGTATGGATAAGGAGTCCCTTTCCCTAGGTAGAAATGGTCTCCATTTCATTGGAAGTGGAAGTTTTTTTCCTATAGGAAATGGAGGTCAATGTTGATGCATAAAATTTTAGTGTGTTATCCACAAAGCAAATTTTTTTCTCACTTGCTCAAATTTGAAATACTTGGACTATGCAAGGGACTTATAACTTGATATGACAATGTAGAATATTTATATATCCTTGTGTATGTGTGTCGAGTCATTTGATCTATGGCTTGGTCAAAAGGAGCTAGTGTATTGAACTTATTATCAATGTCAATTCGATGATCCAATGAAGTTGTGCTTTGCTCAAGCAAAGGAGGATTGTAAGGCTATAAGAGATCAACATTTAAATTAGATGTTTTATTTGTTTAGGAATACAAATTTCATAAGTAATAGGAATTATGTCAATGATATTCATATAGGTTGTTAGTAATGGTAGACTACCAAGTGGTTATGTTGCTTCACACTAGGTTCCCTAGATAGGGATGAGTGCACAACTAGCAATGGAATATCTAGCATGGAGGTAAGCTTCTAATCCGATCTTAATATACTAGTTAAGTGCCTACTCTAATAAAATAGTGATATATGTAATGTGCACTAATTTACAACCCCATCTAAGGACAATTCCATGATAATATTGTCAAAAATGTCGATGGGATCAAGCGCGAATAATTGCATAATGAACTAGGTTGTAGCATGTTGGGGGCATCGTAGGTAGAAAAATTGAAAACTATAGTGAAGAAGAAGTTATACAGTTTTTCACAACACTAGTGAGGTCTTCCTACATAGTAAATAGCAGTGGTGTCTTAACTAGAGGAATCACTTCTTAGTTTTATTCACGTTGAAATGTAATGAAAGTTCCTACTAATTTCCACTATGAACCTCAAGAAGTGAAATAAAATTTTGGGGTGTTAGTGGTGGATATTAGTTTAGTCATGATAGATTCATACAAGACATTGGTTAGGTAGTTCAGATAATCCATTTACATGTGTGATTGACTAAATTATGGAAGTATGTGGTTGAAACCACAAAGAGTTATTGAATAATTTATAAAAGTATGTGGTTAAAACCACAAATAGATTTAGTTTTCACTTTACTTTGAAAACATAGAACAATCTACCCTTGATTGACTCAATGTTTGTGCTCCAAGGTCATGATAATAGACCCCATGTTTCTCTCACAAGTAGGGTTTCCTGATAATACATCATTGTAGATATTCAAAGGTGTGATGTGACCACATGTTACCTCATGTTTTCCAATGATAGAAATATACATTGCTTGATGATGTAGTTCTCCTTCTTGATTTGGAGCCATCCAATGTTGTAAGGATGTGGGTGAGCTTGGGTTTTGAAAAAGTCATTAAATTTTGGGTTTTATAAATTCATTAATAGTATGTCCAATTGCAAAAGTATTCTTTCTAATACTAGCATATATTATTGACAAACCATTATAATACATGGAAAGTGTATAATATTTTGTAATGGATGTTTTATGGAAGTCAACAATGCATTTATGGAACAATTTTAAACCACTTAATTGAATCAACATCAAGTGACCTATTAATATATATTAATCATGGATTTCTAAAACATTCAAGATTAACTAATTCCTACTTACATAGACCTTGAGATGGCTTGTCAAAATATTTTCTCTCTTCTCTGTTTCTTTTCTTTGTGATACTATTTCAGCTTTCAAATATCACTTTCCATCCAATTTATTTTTAGTGTTTCTTCAATCCTTCTGGCTTCTTCTACTTGGAACTTTAGGTTCATAATAATATGTTGGACTTCTTCGGAGCCTTTCTCTATCTTGATCAATTCTTCCTTAAGGGACTTTTTTCCTTCCTTTCTTCTTTTAGCTCACTTAACGCACTAACTAGTTCTACTTCAAGATCTACTACACCTTCTTCTTATGAATTTGTCTAACATGATGAGCTTCTTTATTCTTGTTTTATCTGAGTATCTTCTTCATCTCGATCAAGATGCTCTAGATTTATTTTTGTAAGAAGAGATTCCTTAGAGTATAGTTTATGTAGCTTATCCAAAAGTTTTTTGGCTAATGAACATTGTCCTATTTTGACCTTTACCAAATCAGGTAATGCATCCAATATGGTATCCATTGCTATTTTTTTGTTCCTTCTTAATTCCTTCTTAACTGTGGTCTTTGGAGGCTTATTTGAAGCGGAGTATCCTATAACAAATGATTTCCAAACATCAAACCCATGTGCTTGTAAAAATGCTTTCCTACTTATGTTCTAGAAGACATAGTTCTGACCATCAAACAATGGTGTTCCATTATCTTTGCACTCCATGATCTACCTTCTAGTGGTTAGACTATCTTTGAAGGAACATGCTTTGATACCAATTGTTGGAATATTCACCAATACTGAGAGGGGGTGAATCAGTATTGAGCACTTTTTACCACTTTTAATCAGAACATGTAATCATTACTTTATCAATCAACTATCACTTATGATTTTATTCAATATATCATGAACAACGAACAATGCATAACATACAACAACATATACACAGTACACCAGAATTTTATGTGGAAACCCAAATGGCAGAAAACTATGAAATTCTTTCTTATATATCAAAATATTACATTCATAGGAAGCACCAACTTCCAAAATTCTCCAACACTGACTAGAAGGAGGATCCAACCCCCTGTTTACAGGCTCCAAATTGAAGGAAGCTACAACTCCCCAAATTCTCCAGCTCCAACTGGAAGGAAGCTCCAACCCCCTGATTTACAAGCTCCAACTCCCTATATTCTTCAGATCCAACTGAAAGGAGGCTACAACGCCATTTATTTTCCCCTTCTTTCCTCCCTGAAATATAAATGGAGACTCAACCTGTCACTTTCGCTATCACTATAACTAACACTGATACATCATCATCATAAACAATTGTCACTACTATTGTCACTGATATTGATACATCATCATCAACATCATCATCAATGAAACTATATCTACTCACATAGATCATATGCCAATATCACCAACAATGTCTCTCAAACATATGCTCAACATCACCCAGATGTGCATCAAACCATGTTCCAAAGACATGCCTCAAGCATGTGCCAAAACATCCATAACATACCTCAAACCATGTGCTAACATATGCCCTAATAATGTGCCAAAACATACATAACATACCTCAAACCAAGTGCCAACATATGCCTCATGCATGTGCCAAAACATCCATAACATACCTCAAATTCTCAAACTCGTAAGATTCACCACAAGCTCAATTTTCCACTTATGATTCTAAAATTTCTATCTGAGGTACTTCCATATGTATTGTCATACCTCTGAAAATTTCACAGTTTGTAAAGTCTCATAAATGAAGTTATATAAAAAATGTCAAGTTGAATTGTTTGAAACATATTTCAGGACCATTCAGGAACTCTGACTTCCACGGAGCATATCGTCGAAATTGTTGCAAGCAAATGTCTAAAATTTTAACCACGGATACTTTGAGATATTTTTTCCATCTCCCCAAACTTTTAGGGTCTGAAACTTCTTAGAACAGAAGTTATAGCGAAAATGGAAAACCTTCCTGAATTTTGGCCTATTTTGGAGAGTGAACTTGTACAGCATGCCATGCACTCAATATTTGATATCTGATTCTAAAAATCACACACAAGATACTAGATATTGTCCTATTTCCACTACAATTGGTCCCACCTAATTTGGATTCTCTATGAAGAAGTTATGACTGGTTTACCTGGAATGCTTGTTTGAGACTAGTTTTAGGACTAGTAAAAAATTGTGTCTTCCACAGAGTGTATCTACAAAAGTGCAACTACCCACAATTTGAAACTTTTACCAAATATATATTGATATGTCTTATCAACATCCTCCAATTTTTTTCTATATGAATCATTCTAAAAACAAATTATAGCGAAAATGGAAAGATGACCTTTAAATAACATACCTTAGAACACATCATCACGAGACTTCATCTTCCCTTGGAATTTCACCCTTCTTCACTTCATCTTCCCTCTGAAATTCACCTCAAATATCCTTAGTTACCTCATATAAAAATCACTTGAGTTGATGTAACAAATGAACTCATATGTTCCTTATTTATATTAGGTATTGCACCCTCTTTTTAGGGTCGACTTGACCCAAACAAAATTCAATTTAATTTTTAATGATTATTCCATTGGGGGCGACTTTACCAACAATATCCTTAATATTTATTTTAATATTCATTGCAATGGATCCGACTTGTAACTTCTTGTTTGCAACACTTTTCTCCTTTAAGTAATGTTGGGGCCGACTTGTAACTTCTTGACCTTGAATTCGGGGCTTCTTAACCATAGTTCGGGGCCTCAACTTTAAGAGGGAATAACTCTTCAATCATGAGGAACCACATGGCATACCACCTATCGTTGGAAATGGCATGATGATGAATATCCATCTATGGAGTTTTTATATGCAATTACAATTTCCTTCGCCCTCGTTTTCCTCAAACAACTTTAGGCTTCATGACCACACCTCTGGGGCTTCTTGTAGGATTCTTCAAAGCATATTCCTGTGAGGATCATGCTTAAAGTTACGCCATCAGGGGACCACTTTGGATACTACTTCAAATAAACCCATAACTTATTCCTTCAAATAAACCCATCACTTCTAAGGGCTTGTTGGACTTGCTTTAGGGCTTCTTCTAGGGTTGACATGCTTCTTTTAGGGTTGACATCAATGACAACCAACTTTCCAACATTTCCTTCACCAGAGATTGAACAGGTTCATGATCATATGGGTTTAAACCTAGAGTAATAGTCTTTTCATGTAGGTCTATTCTATTAAGTTGTTTTTCCTTATTTGACCATTTTTCTTGTTTCAATTGATTCACAACTTTCCTAACCATTGTCTCCAACTTACTCTTACTGATAGTAGTTTTTAACATATCACTGAAAACCATCTCTCTTATCTTCCTATGTAGATCAATTTGTTTGTAGAATGAATATTATCTAATTTGTATGTCATATGGGTATCTTTATAATCATCAGATGACTGAATAGTTTCTGAGTTCGACTCAAGAACAACATTTTTTAATAACTCATCCTTCAAATCAACAACAAAGAGTAATTTGGGTTGTGGTTGGTCATTTTTCCATGTTTGAGGGTAGATTTGCTTGTTGACTTGAAAATTTTGTATCTTGATATCCCTGAAATGTTTGAATAGATCCATTTTATCTTGTTGTTCACCTCCCATAGATGATGTCCTTGTTTGTTTATTTTTTTCTCTAGAAAACATTGCTGAAGGAAAATGAGCTAAAGACAAAACTTATTTATCCACATGCTCCTCAAAGGTTTTCTCCAATGAGATGATTTCATCTGAATTCACATCATGCATTGTTGCCTCTTCAATTATTGACTTTTTAATTTTTCGTTCATGTGATTGTAGGTCCTCCACATCCATTTCACTACAGGTTTCACGTTCCACTCTTTTGTTACTAGTCTCCACCTTTTGAGGAGTCTCGAATGTATAATGTTGAACAACTCGCTCTACAATAACTTCTTGAAAAATTCCTACATTATCAGAACTCACATCAACATGGACTTGAGGACCTGAAACTGTTGGTGATTTTATTCTATCAACTTTAATTTGTTGTTGAGGTTCTCCCTTCATTAATTATGAAACTTGACCCCAACTATCCATGTTTGCCAATTTTTCCAGCTCAAGGTTGGGTTGATGCAAGTAGGGGCCCAAGCCCAATTGAATTCTCCTCTTTGAAATAATTTAATGTGGATCATATTGCCATGGTTTTCCATGATTCATATCCAATGCATCCAACATTCTATAAACAACATTTTGATATGCTCTTGATCTCATAATAAAAGGACCGACATCTTGTGGTCGCTTAAAAGTGATCTTGAGATTTGTAGAAGCAAAATGAATTTTATTTGAATTGAATCTCTAGCGTATGTAATCCAAAGAAAAAATATGGGAGTTAAATAGACAAGTAACTTGAAAGGAGGTAACTCGAAACCATACACCCTTATAATTGTACAATCCTCATACATGTACCAGTCTCCCACTCTTGTCTATGGTATCAATTATAGTAAAATAATGCATTCACGGTGAATTATGGGAGGAATATCTCCAAAAACAATGATATGAATAGTGTACATGAATTTATCAACAAAACTAGTAAATCCCTCATTTTTAGCATGCTTCCTCACTAAAGGTGTCCATTCATACACAGAAGAAGGGTTACCTATTTCATCCTCTATTTTTGTTTCAATATGCTTGAAATTGAAGGACCAGAAATAAAAAAATGAGGTATAAAAAATATGACTAGTATCTGAAATACATTGTTGAGTTGAAATTCTCGAACTGTGAATGAATTGCATCTATTGGGTACTTTCCATAATTGAATTTCATAAGAGTATCATGTTGGGGGGGGGGAATTGTTGCCATAAACCCTATAATTGTTTCATTAATGTTCTTATCATGATCATATCCTAGGATTAAGCACATCATAGAAACAACTTCCTTGTAAGTGTCAAGAAGGATATTAGCTTTATATGGCGGTGGGGATTCTGGCATAGAAGCTCCCTTTCCCATATATCTCTGTAAAAGGGTCACTTTCTAGTTTTGGTCCAAAGACCTATATTTTCCTATTAAGGATTCCTCTTGTAATATATGTAAATCAAGTTTTTTAGGTAAGGCCAACATTTGGGAAATGGTTGCAGGGTTTATATTAAAGATGGTCACAGACCCATCTATTGATAACATGGAGCATCATTGAGGATTGTAGAAATGGGTGTCGAGGGATACTAGCTTAGGAAAATGATAGGTCTCAGGTACAATATATTTGGTGAGGTTTGAATCCCAGGTTTGAATTTGATCACGGGAATCCCTGAACCTACCATAGGTGTTATGTATTTTCTTATAGGGAGTAGTTTGGGTCAAATTAGTTTCATAAATTTCCCCATCTCTATCAATTAAATGTTGGTCTTTAGAAGTGGGTTTGGATGGACGTTCTGGTTTTTGCAGGCTTATTTTGAGCATCCATTCTTGTTTGCATAGGCAAATAGAATAGTAAAAGACTCAATAAGCTTTAAAATCTGTGATAAATTTACTCGGTGACATTGCCATGCACACTTCTAGTTGGCAACGTCGAAATACTAATGGAGATTTATTTCCCAACAACCCAAAAGTAGAAGCTCTTTTGTTGATTATTCCTTCCAAACTTGACGTTATACCCAATGTGCTTGAAATTTCAAGTTCACCCTCCCTATCAAGTGAGTTGTTGACGATGGGTAAATTTTTCGAGTACCTTTAGAATTTACATTTTACCCTATCTTATAGAATGTCATTTCCTTTTGTTATACATAAGAGTCTCTGTGAAATCTATAACATATATATCTATGTATCACTACAACACTTCTATAAAAATTATTAACAAATTCTTATTAAATGTGACACTTATTACATAAAAAAATCCACATTTATCGATAACGCATATGAAACTTTTATTGTACTATGTATCAGTGACAAAATTTGTAAAAATTATTCATAAATTCTTATTAAATACAATACTTATTACACAATGCAAATTACAAGATACAATATTACAAAAATGTCCAACAAAGTGAAAAGTATATGGAAGATTCACTTTATCATAATTTCATTAGAAATATATCACCCATGTGTGGATCATGACCAAAGAAGCCTAATTATTTTCAACAATCCAAAATTGTCACTATAATCTTCCATGGAGTATTTTGAAATTACACAGAAGTAACCATAGTTGACAAACATAGAATGATAAATACAAGCATCATATGGTCATAGTGCACTTAATCGGTCCATTTGGAAACACCTCATATATTTCATTTTCAGACCCATCTTTCATGACATCATAGCGCACTAACTAGTCTACTTGGCAACACCTCATTTGATATTTCATTTTCGAGGGCAATATTTCATGACATCATAGTGCACTTAATCAGTCCACTTGACAACACCTCATTTGATAGTTCATTTCTGAGTCCCATCTTTCAGGACATCATAGCGCACTAACCATACAAAACCACCTTTGAAGTTTAGTGCTTTTATTTTTACTACCGTGGATCATTACATAAGTGGTAATACTTTACCACCTCAATAGTGTGCGTTAAATGAGAATATGCCACATCAATGTAGTGGTTTCTACTACGCAGATCAGTGGACCAAAATTAAGCGATAGTTATGTTCACAACCTATGTTAACTGAGAACCGTTGATCTACTACAATTTAAACTGTCGGATCATCGCCATACCCTGCTTCCGAATATCACTTTGCGGTCATAAAAGGATGCCAAAATCCAGGAATATTTGATTATTGGAGTGATATTAGTGTTGGATTAACCAAAAATGCTACTAAGACGTTTCCAAAGAGTTGTGGCTTCATTTCCAAAACTACAAGGTTTCATCAAGTGCATCTGTAATCTTCTTCCTCTTCAATATCTGCTTTTTTTCCTTGTTATGGTAACAGGATAGGGAAAATTTCCATCAAAAAGATAATAATTATATAGGAAGGAGGTAGAAAGCTCTACCTCTTATAGCTAGATCCTCTTTCGGGTATTAAGCTACCTTGGTTCCTCTACCTATTGTTTCCTAAACTCATGGTACAAATGTGATTTAGGTTCACTCAGTTAATCTTAAACTCTAGCAAGTGTTATGTTTGTAAAAATAATATTTGGGATGACAACCTTTTCTATTTTTTATATTTCAACCACCAATTAAATTTAAAGTCGGAACCATTAGCCCCAACCCATGTTTATGCACCCAATTTTGTGTTGACTAATGGAATCCCTATGTAATTTTATTTGTGGAGTTATCATTGCTGTTATGTTCACTAGGTATTACAATTATTTATACCCCCATTAACAATGCGGTGTGCCTAAGTGGTTATAAGAGGTAATGAGTTAGGATATTAGGTAAGGTAATGATTTAGGCTATTTTAGGGTAATATATGCTAGGTTATGATAGGTTGGGTAAGGTTTCAATAGGGAATACTAAGATAGGGTAGGTTGGTTTATGTTAAGGTAAGCTATGGTGGGGTATGATATATTAGAGTAAGGTAGGTTATGTTAGGATAGGGTAGTGAAATCTAGTCTAGGTAAGGTAGGTTAGGCTAAGACATTCTAGTTTAGGATTAGATAGGCTAAGTTACTCTAGCTTAGTGGAGGCGATGGTAGGATACCTTGACAACCTTGACAACAACAAATGTAAGTATGGATGACCCATGATGAAATATTGGTGCAAATATTATAGTAGAACAACCACATCCATGACTAGGTGAAAGTATTGAAAACACAATACTATCTAAGAGATAATATAATATAAGATAAGATAATTTTATTCATATGCAAAAGAGTCACCACAAAAAAATTGATTGGACTACTGAGTACAATATTGTTTAGACATCCAAAACTAGGTGAAAGCAACGATGACATTCATAGTCCACAAATGATGGACTAGGTAACATCTCATAAATGACTACAAATTGTTGAGGTGATAACCATCTCAAGCAATTTGGACTATCAATCTCATTTTCCATCCCAAAAAAAATCCCATGATCTTTGAACAACACGACCACTCTTATTCACTTCGTCGTTCCCTTTCCCTCACTTTGGGGTATGATAATTACCACTATGTGCGGGATCATGCTAAGTGAGAACCGTTGAGTTGTTGCAATGTAAACAATCATATCTATGTTGATAAATACCACTATGTCTGATCCTCCATAATTCTAGACTTGTGCCACATGATTGCATAGATGGGTTAGTTTTGATACCAAAAAGCATATTTTTCTAGCTAGCCTTCCCTAATTATTTGACACATAAAATATAAGCCTCATTAAGTGGATAAACTTTACGACTTACATAATTATTTGGAAGTGAATACACTTATAGGAAACTTGAATGGCTTACAGAAGGTCGGTCACATCTTCCAAAAATAATGATAATGAGCTTTTAAAAATAATAAATAAATTAAATGGAGAAGGTAGAAAAGTTAACATGCAGATTTCATACCTTGCACTTGTCCCAACTCCACCTTCAGAAACATTAGATCTCCTATGTTTTATACTTAGCTCTGCATGTCTTATCACTCTATAAATCTCACTTGTTTCCCGAAGTTGGTGTTTCCTCTTAAATCCAACCATTTTACACAAATACTTGACCCATTTGCACAAGTACATATAAATGATTGGAACCCCCTCCTTTCTATGTGTATCTATGGTAAATGGTACGAGCTAGCTTATGTGATTTCTCCATACCTTTTTTACCCCAAATGGCCAAGATTCCATATTTTTCTGCAAACCATGGTGTGTGTGCAAATAATTGATGCTACAAACATACATAGTTCAATCTATCTTAGAATACCAAACAAATGTACCAAATTATGTTAATTTACAATAATAGTATGTAACGTAAAGATAAGTAATAGTGGGATGAAAATTAATATGCATATCATATAATGTGTCATATGGCTCTCTCTCGGGGCTTCTTTTATTGCTCTTATGAAGTCTGTAACATATTTTTGAAAGGTCATTGTGGCACCTTCAATGAATTTTTCCTTATCCATTAGTAGAAATAAATATGAAAGTGACCTCCAACCACATTTCTTCTTTCTAGCTAACTCATGACCTCCACTAGTGCGATCATCTTCTGCATCAATCAAGTCTTCATAAAATACCAAACATCCATGTCCACATTTCTTTTCAAGAAAATGGCATGATTTGACACCTAGCATTGATGGATTTGCTAGTAGATTACCTCTTGTACCTAACCTCTTAATATCTTTTTTAATTTTAACATTTCCACCATGAAAAATCACTTTTGAAAGAACTTGTTCAATTGCCTCAATCCACTTTTTACTTTCTTCTTTTGGGCTTTTGTTCCAAGCAAACAAAATAGATAAATACACCATCTTATCAACAATTCTCACAAATGCATGCAAAGTGTTAGAATATAATGGATGTGCTCATTTACCATTGACAATATCACTATTGTCACCCAACCATAGGCCGAAGCCACCCTCTGAGCACCTTAACCTTGACAGAGAATCATTTTGGAAGCAAACCCTAGGCTAGATAACCAAACAAAGGGTAGTGCACCTTTCTCCAAGGATAGCGCACCAAACAAGAGATGATGAGATAGTCCAAACCATAAACAAGATATAGTCCAAGCCGAAACTAAAATCTGCTAGCTACAACAGCTGCAACGATAGCTCTCCTCCAAACTTGCGCACAAACTGGGCAACTGCAATGCGCACAAGTGTTGCTCTACAATTCTGAGAATGCCTGCTAGAATGAATACTGGCCTCCTATATTTATACTAATTCTGGCTAACTGCCTGAGCCGACTTCTCATTCTGGGTGTCTATTTACTTAGTATATAATATTTCTTCTGGTCGACTTCTTCTCTTGTAGGCTAATCACCTAATACCAATTATCCTATTGAGTCGACTTGTCTTCTAGGGTTATTAGCCAACTCATTAGGGTTTCTTCTTGCTTCCCATAATATTCTATTCTCATCAGGTTTACACATGGAGGTAAATACCTCCCGTAGCTACCATAATATTAACACTCCCTCATAACTAGGGAGGTATTATAGGTAATGGTATTGAGCACAAACATACTATTCACCCGGTAGCATCAAGATAGTTGTATAGACTATCTCATGACTAGATCATGAGCACCATCATCACCATCAGTGTCATCAGCTGCATCATCTCCCAAAACCATACTCTATCTGAGTAATTAGAAATGACATTGGATAAGTCACTCACACCACAGAGTGACACAAGAGCCATTCTTCTAATCTGGACATATGTCCTAGAAAAATAAATGTCCTGAACCATTTTTCGTCTGGGAAATCTCTATCCATTGATCATCCATCTAGCTGATAATCATTTTCAACACTGTTGATAGTCTTCAAGGCAATCAGAACAATATCATTCAATAGAACACAACTGTGTCTATCCATAGTAGTACACAACTACAATCTAGTGGTACACTACCACTCCAAGTAGCACACAGGTACTTGATCAATGATGTATAGTCACAAAAAATGGAACACATCCACCACATTAGTATACATCTACTATCTAGAGACATACAGTCTTCATAACAATCATCTGATATCAACCTGCACAGAAACAATGTTATGATATAAACAGAATCATCTGGGCCATTCTTCCACTCACATATGTGAGATCTTGGAAGAGCATCTGCCCTAAGAAGGTCAAACATCAATGATGAGCTATCTGGACTATTCTTCTCAAGCAAGGAAGAATAACTGTCTCGATTTCTAAGCCTGGACCATACCCCACCCTGGGCCATTCCTCCGACACTAGACAAAGTGTATGTTAGGAACCAAATATCAATATAGCATAGAAAAACCTCAGAAAAAGTACTCAACGCCTTGAAAAGGAGAGAATTTCAGATAATAAACCTCTTCAAGGGGGCAACCTCCTTTTACCCCACTTAAATGTTCAAGTACAAGATGATTCAAAATGAAAATGTCTCCTTGGTATATATAGGAGACTAGGAGGTATGATTACAACTAATGGCCTAAAGCTGACATAAATAAAATAACATTACTAATAT
>ML799592.1:242764-281457 GCA_009831015.1 Picea engelmannii
GCATTTCTTCACCTTCATCAAGAGTCCAAGTAGGATTTTCTGGAGGCTTATTTGGTGTAGAAGTTCCCCTTTTGGGTGGCATGTTGGCCAAGTATCACTTTTGAACCTTGATTTTGAGGTGGTTCTACTAGACAATATTTCTTTTGTTGTATCTCCCAAGTTTCAGCCCTTATGGGTATGAAAATTTGTTTTATGTAGTTCTCTGATATTGCTTCTCTACAATGCCACAGGGTCTGATCAAAATTGGATGTGCCAAGTGGAATTTACGGTAACTTCCCCACAACTTGTCGAGTTTTGTCCTTTCCAGGAGATCTCACTTGTATAGCATGCCCCGCACAAAATAATTGATATAAAATTCTAAAAATCGCACCCGAAATACTACAGATTGTCCACAATCCAATGCAACCAGTCCCACTCAATTTGGATACTCTAGGAATAAGTTATGATTGTTTTACCTAGAACACCTTCTTGAGACTAGTCAATAGGACTAGTCAGATACCCTATCTTACACAAGGTGTATCTACAAATTTAAGATGACCCATAAGCTGAAATTTTTACCACAGATACCTTACTAATTTATATAAATGGCCACCAAAGTATAGGGTCTGAAACGTTACAAAAAAAAAATTATAGCAAAAATTCCGCAATGACTCATTTTAGGATGATTCCATAACCCTATCTTGTACAGGTTGTATCTCCGAAACTGTAAGGCTTCAAGAGCTAAATTTAGAACCCAACGTACCTTGATCCGTATAATAAATATCCTCCAAGCCATTCCTTCTGAAACATTTTAGAAAAAAAATTATAGCGAAAATTCCAAGGTGTCTTAGATGTAGCAGCGAAACCCCAAGACCTTAAGCTTTGATACCATATGTTACGAACCAAATATCAATATAGCATAGAAAAACCTCAGAAAAAGTACTCAATGCCTTGAAAAAGAGAGAATTTCAGATAATGAGCCTCTTCGAGGGGGCAACCTCCTTTTACCCCACTTAAATGTTCAAGTACAAGATGATTCAAAATGAAAATGTCTCCTTGGTATATATAGGGGACTATGAGGTATGATTACAACTAATGGCCTAAAGCCGACATAAATAAAATAACATTACTAATATAATATGCCCCAATTAAGGGGTAATGATCCAATATTAGGGCTTAACAGTGTAACCTGGAGAGAATGAGTCTGCCCTAAGGAATGTCTGTCCATGATTGTTGAACCTGGACCATTCCCCACTCTAGGCCATTCCTCCGGAACTAAACAAAGTGCAACCTGGAGAGAATGAACCTTCCATAAGGAATGACTGTCCAAACCATTTTCGAAGGAAATGACTGTCCTGCACCAACCTCCAAAATGGACCATTCTTCGAAACTACTCATAACTGTAAGCTTCGAAAGAATGATTTTCCAACGAGGCGGGCCAGTCTTCTTGAGTAACCCTCAAGAAGAGAGGCTTCCCTATACCATTCCCCATGTTAACCACAATGGGATATCACTGTCTATGGTACATCAACAATCCATATAACCATTTTCATTACAAAAATGACCGTTCAATCTGGACCATTTTTTGAATTGGAAAATGCCTGTCTGTCAGAAATCTAAAACCACTTTCCGAACTGGAAAGGAACTACTCATCCTGGGCCATTTTTCGAACTGAAAAATGACTGTCCATCAGTCAATAACACATCGGTGCTCCCTCCCAACCTCGGAGTCATCTCTTCCTTTTTATATAAGGAAGTCGTCTCCACGAGCTCCAGCTTGAGTACGCAAACTCTTTCATCTTGGAAAGAAGATTTACCAAAATGTCTGCTTATATTCACATCTGTGGAGATATATATTGGAGAACCACTTTCTCCTTTCTAGACTTCATCATGGAGAATGAAATGCTTGATCTCAAATGTGCTTCAATTTTTTTGGAACACTGGTTGTCTCTGAAGGATTCATATATCTCTGATCAATAAAGTATATCATTCTTTGATTCCTCTTTGTTTCCTGCTAGCTCACAACATCGTGTCAAGGGTCAGACTAGAACATATCCAAGTGGTACTTCTTTGGCCATCATGAGAGTTTGTCATGGATTAGCGATCCATCATCCTGAGTTTCTGAGTAACCATTATGATACAATATCTCTGTTATACAAAGTCTTCATTGCGCTTTTGTTGTGCATTGGAGGTTCTCCACCAAGTTGTCTTCTTCCATCTGCATACAAGGGTCTCTTTCTGGTATACCTCAAAGCCTTGAGGTTGCTCTTCATACGCTCTTTGTTCAATTTCTCTAGAGAACAGTCTCTGCATTCATCTGATGTAGAACTCCAACCCATGGATATCATGGATGAGATAATGACTCATGTAGAGGTATGTCTAGTTTACTGGAACAATTAATCATCATAGTCTTCTCCCTTCATCTCAGAGAACCTCTAGTTATGGATCTTGCAATGCTTGCATTCATATAAACTATTCTTCATCACAACTTCCAGTTCCTCTGCTTGATTGCTTTTAGTGACTTCATATCACGCTGGTAATATTGTGATTCTTGATACAATGACTGGTTGTTCTAGCTTTTCTTTCTTTCTTGGAATCTTCATGTTCTTCCTCATGTTTCTCTTTAGCTCTTGGGTCCATGGAGTTTCTTATAGATTCCATGCCCTAGAGATTCCACTTCTTTCTTTCATCATAGGATCATGGATGTGGATGGACAACCACGGATACTTTAAGGCTTCTTTTCGAAGAAGACTTTTTCTAAGGTTGAATTGAAGACGTATTGCTTTTCATGGTTGCTACCATGGATATATACTTCATCATCTTCAATGGATCATATGATTAGCTCCCTCCTGATCCTTTCTTCATGTATGAGTGCATGTTCTTCTTTTGGAAGTAGATAATCATCTCCCTCCATAATCCATGCTTTCGTCTGCATCCTTATTGCCTTTTCCAAGGTGTCATAAGTCTTTCTCCAATTTCTTCTTGATTGTTGACTTCTTCATGTCTTTTACTTTAAGATTGATTATGATTTCAGCTCATCTTGCAGTTGTTACTTATGTAATAACTTCCACATGAATTGTTTGATGTACTTCATCCTTTCATTTGTATTTTCTGACTTGTAGTCATAATGATAGAAATCCTTTTTGTTTCTTCCATAGGTATAGTTTCTCTTTGAACATATTATCTTCTAAGAAGTAGATATGCAAGATATGTGCAGAAAACATGGTATGTACAAGAACTATGAAGAGTATTGTTACCTTGTCTTAGAAGAAGAAGTATGTTTTATCCTGCTTGGTCTTCTTTGTAGGTTCCTTTTCTTCGGCAACTGATGCTTCGTGTGTTCCCTTCCTTTTCTTTAGCTCAGGACAATGATTCTTGTAGTGACCATACTTTTGACAGTTGAAGCATTGTATTTCTGACATGTCTTTCACTTGATTTGGCTTCTTCCTTGAACCAAACTTCCTTTTGTTCCCAAAATTCTTGAATCTTGTTGTAAAAGCTTGATCATCATACTTATTTTGGGGTTTCTCTTTTGCATTGATCCTTGATTCTTCTTGAGCACAGCAAGTCCAACGTTCTTCAAAGGTAGGATAATCCTTCCTTGTGTTCATGCTTGCGGAAAATGCATCCCATGTCTTGGGAAGACCATTGAGTACTATGTTTACCAATTCCTTTTCTGAAATGATCTCTTCAATAGCTTGTATTTGATATCTTAACTAACAGATCCTCACAAAGTATGATGTTATGATGTCATCAGCATTCATCTTCATGTCACGGAGCTCATTCTTCAGACTCATTACTTGTCCAATGTTTCTAACTGAGAAGAGGTTTGTTAGGGCATCGTACATCTTCTTTGATGAGTCAAGATGGGAGATGTAGGGTATCAAGTGGTCTTTTATAGAGTCGACTATGATACTCATGGCATTGATGTCAATGTCTTTGAACTTTTCCATAACTGCAAAGTTTTGCGGTTCTTTCTCTTTTCCTTCTTCAAACTCTGGTTTCATGATATCCAACACTTTATTCTTGGCAAGGATGAGGTCAATCCTTGTCTTCCATGCTCTAAAGTTAGAAGCTCCATCTAACTTGTTTCCTGACTTCATGGAGTAGGTCATGGCTTCTTTAACTTGGTCAAACCTAGATTTGACCAAAAACTCAAACTTGACATCTTGGCTTGCTAAGAGTACCAGGAGATGCACTAGGCTAGGGTGCACTGGTCTATCCAGAAATTAGGTCAATCCCTTCACTTAAGGTTCCTCAACAAGAGGATTAGGTTTTCTGCAACTGCACCTGCTAGTAACCCTAGCAGCAGTGCTTTGGTGACTGCTTGTACTAGAAACCCTAGCGACAGTTCTTCAACGAGCTTAATATCCTTATGGTTATGCTTCCTTCCAGTGGTTAGACTGAATGAAGGAGGTGTGGGCCCATAACCTGTTAGAATATAATGGTTGTGCTCGTTTACAATCGAAATTAACTCTGAATTAGTTCTATGAAGTTTCTCAAAAATAATATTCAAAGCTTATACAGTTTGATAAATTTAAAAGAATTTTTCCGAACGGACTAGGATTGGGGCTCTCGTGGACCATAAATAAATATATACAAGAAATATAAGGTAGGAGAAGTGGATCTGGAAGATAAAACGATCAGCAAGATCTAGATAGAAGAAAAAAAAAAGTAATCAGAATTCAGTTATATCTTTCTAACAAAAGAAAAAATATAACTAGATGAATCTTAAAAAGGGAAGAAGATATGTGATAAATATGCACTTACTGTGATGGGGTCTCTCTCTCTCATATTTGTTACTCGTTGTTCCTTTTATTTTGTTCTTTGTTGTGGTTGGTTGCTTGGTTGCAGCAGTTCCCAACTGATCTTCTTCAGTTATTTTTAACAAGGCTTGTTTTAACCATTCTTCAATATAATCCTTCATTGGGGCAACATTAATCTCTTTTCTAATCTTTATATCAAACAAAGTACTTTCCATCTCCCTTAAATCAAATGATATTTGATGTAATGAAGTTTCAATATACTCATTGTTTTTTAATAACTAACCAACCAATTATCAATTTAATCTTCATTATATAATTTTATACAATTAAACTTTTTCGCGGACAAGCTTTTGACTATTTCCATGTGTTCCTCGAATTGCTCCCTTGTAAGAAATGTAGAGTTTATAATTAAGTGAGGGTCCTGTACTTCTTCGATATTTCCAACTAAATCAATTTCAATCAATTTTTTATACAAAGTCTCCCTTTTAGAAATTACTTCATTACATTCTTTCAGTGGTTCCTTCAAAGTTTTTATTTTCTAAATCCAACATGCTTTAAGTTGCTTTACTCTAGCTTTTTTTTTTGTAAATAAAAAATAGATCCTTGTATTATATCTTCATGAGTGTACACCTGTGCATCGTTTGGCAGCCACCTATTCCACCACAGAAGGGAAACCAGAACAGGTGGCTCCAAGCGGTGTTAGGCCTAAAGTGGCAGATGTTCTGTTTTACAAAATTTACAAAAATTGAGCAAAAGCTAAGAGTTTCAACTGGGACTTTAATCCCATTAGTTAGCCTAAGGTAGATTGCATTTAGAGCCGCCATTACTAAGATGCTAATACAAATGTAAAAAGGAGTAAATACATAATCACTATTCATTCTGAAAATTGAAAATTGACAAGAACCAGAGTCAGTGGAGGGCCGCGTTAAGCCTTTGGGGAACCTAGGTGTCCCTAGGCGGTGTAGACTGGAACAAACTTTTGCTTGCATGTGGGGCATTGTGCTTTCTATGGGGCATCTGAGAAGGCCTTGAACAAGAGATCCAATCTCCGGTGGATTGTTCGTTGTCCATGTGCTTTCTCTTCTTGTCGTTGTCGAATGTCAAAGAGAAGCACCAAGTGTCCTGCTGCCAGATGATAGATAATTGGGCCCTCCTCATCGCCTGTCAGTTGCCAACTGGGGGGGATTTCCTCCTCCACTATGCAACCTCCTTCCCATGAACGAGGCTGGAAGTCTTGGGAGGTGGAGGGCCTTGGGTCTTCCATTGTCACCAGGCTCGTGCCTGGTGGAGGAGCAGAGGTTGGCCTAGCATCACTCAGCTTCGAGCCAGGATGCTGAATTAAGGGTGGAGCCACTTCTTTGGTTGTCTTGTAGGTGTCCTGTGAGGGATGGGGTGGCGGAGGAGAGTGTCGAGTGAGGGACGGGGTTTCCAATTTGGGAATGCAAAGGGGAGTCTAAGCTTGGGTCTGAGGTGGAGGAGAATGCTCAGTGGGGGATGAGGTCTCCATCTTGGGGATATGAAGGGGAGGCTGAGCTTGAGTTTGGAACAAAAGAGGTGAGTTATCCTCTTTGGGCATGCGCAGAGTGGACTGTGTGCTGCTTGAAGGTTTGTGGGAGCGGTTGAAATGAGTGATCAAGGCTCACTGAGAAGCAGTGAGCCGATTGTCTCAAGTGTAAGCGTTCTGGGTCTTAGAGGAATGCTTGGGCTTGCCACGGTCCCGAGGCATGATGAGAACCAGGGAGGGAGGGCGAATGTGGTCGGGAAATATACAGAGGATGCACAAGAGGCAAGAAAAGAGGCCAGTAGGGTCGAGCAGCACTACACAGAGGAGGAATCTTGCAAATGACAAGTGGAAGTGCACATCTTGGCCAGAAGGGTCGATTATAACATCGTTGGGAGCCATGGAAGCCATTGAAAGCTGACGGGACTGGTTCAATCTCCTAGTACCAGTGGCTTGGCTAGAACGCTCATCTGTGAGATCCTCTAGGTGCACTGAATTAATCTCCCTTATGGTGAACACCATGGGGAATTAATAGCGTCGAGGGTGGCAGCTTGGGGTATTAAATCCCTCTGCCGGCAATGTCTTCCACCTGTCTCCCTCCATTCGCTAGATGTCAGCCCTTCTGGGTGAGGATAGTCCCTTAGAGCCAGCTCCTAGCAGTGAGTCCATATTGTTGCGCTTTGGGGCCTTCCAAGGGTCGTGAGGGTGATCTCTTGTGTTATGTCCACCCCTGCATTGGCCAGTCTGTTTACCACTTTGTTTGCATCCCTCCTCACGTTGATGATTTTGAAGGCTAACTCTGTTATGACTTTTGAATCCCCTTCAATGATAAGGCAGGTGAGGTTTTGTTCCAAGGCTAGTTGGATTCCTCTAATCATGCCCCATATCTCTACCGAATTGTTGGTATCATGTCCCAGGTTTTCCGTTGTTGTGTTGTGCAGTCTGCCAAGGCTATCCCTTATGGATGCTCCTACCCCGGATGGGCCTGGATTACCTTTTGAAGCTTCATTGAAGTTGATTTTATGGAAACGGGGTGGGGGGGGAACCAGATCGAGGGGCTGATTGAAAATGGAGAGGGAGGAGGAGGGGGTGGCGGGGAGAGGGTAGAGGAGAGTGATAGGCCCCAAGAGTTTAGAATTAAGAGTTTTGCAGGGTCATAAGGTTGGTCATCTTTGGTCCAAGGATGGAGCTGGAGGGTTTCTTGAAGATGCAAGAGGATGGTGGACCAGAGGCTAGAGAGGATGGAGGCCTGAGAGTGAAAGACTCTCCAATTGCGTTCTTTTTAGAGTTACCAAACGATGAAGCCTGGTAGCATCTGCCATATTATGTTGAGTATTGGGCATTTATAGGGTCCTGGTCCCCAGTTTCTGATCGTATTTATGATGCTACCCTGATCTTGATGAGTTCTCCACATATACTGAGTGGAATGATCCCAAATATCGGCACTGGTGGCATAGTTATTGAGTAGGTGTTCCATGGTCTCCTCGTTTTGTTTACATAAATGACAGATCAAGGGGCCAATGAAGCCCCTTTTCTGAAGGTTTTCCCAAGTTAGGATCTTGTTTTGTAGTAGGAGCCAAGGGAACGTGGATATTTTTGGCCAGAAATTGGATTTCCAGACTGCGGTCTAGATGAGATCCTTTGGTATAAATTGAAACCCTCCTGCAGAGCGTATCCTTCTTTGAGAGTGAAGTTGTCATTGGGTGAATGTCCCCATCAGATAATGTCAAGGTCATTCTTACTCAGATTCTTCGAGGAGCAAGTGCTTGAGTCCAGTTCTGCAGATTGCAGTTTTATGTTGTCTGTAGGTTCTAATGCGTTGATTTCCAGGTTCTCCGGGAATGATTGCTTGGATTATCTACCCACATGTCAGCTACTTTAGCTATGAAAAGGTTACATATGTGGTGTTCATAATGAAGTAGAGTCTCATCTAATTGAAGAGGTAGTAGTTGTTGCCAGGAGTCAGTCCAGAACCTGGCAGTTTGGTCATTGTTGATTTCCAAAAAGGCATGCTCCTGTATTAGTGGTCTATTCCTCTAGGCAACATTCCAGATGTTAGCTCCTTGAAGTTTTCCCTGCATTCAGATCCAATTTGAATGTTGGATGTCTAGAGTGAGCCCATATGTCTGTTGGATTTTTGATCCAATGCCTACAGATCTTCGCTCCCATAGTATTGTTGAGTTTTCCTGGGTCGCGGAGGCCGAGCCCTCCCAGGGCCTTTGGTTTGCAAACCTTTTCCCAGCTGGCTAGATCCCATTTATTGTCTGGGTTGTGGCCATGCCAAAGGAAGTTTCTCTGAAGATTTTGGATTTTCTTTATGACTGATTGAGGGGCAGCAAGAGAAGAGAAAATATAAGCAGGTATGGATTGGAGAACATATTTGAGGAGGGTGATTCTGGCTGGGAGGTTGAGCAAGCGAAAGGTCCAGTTGTTGAGGTAGTTAGAGATGGAGAGCAGGAGAGAGTCCCATGAGAGGTTGCGGGCTGCCGAATTTGACAAGGGGAGGCCTAGGTAATGAGATGGTAGGGAACAAACCAGAATGGAAAGTAACTGAGAGATGTGTTGTTGGACGACTTTGGGGGTATTGAAGAAGAAAAGTTGCGATTTAGCTAGGTTAAAGGAGGTGCCAGTGGTGTCGTTGAAGTCAGAGAGGATGAGGTTAAGCTTGTTGGCTTCTTGCGTCGTGGGTGTGTTCATGAGGATTGTGTCATCTACAAATTGACTGTGGGAGGCCGCAGGCTGAAGCCCATGAAGGGGGATGTTACACATTATTTTGGTCATTCTAATGATGACATCACAGACATGTGTTCAGGCTCCCAACATGGCTTTTGCCTAAGAAGAGTAGCTTCTTTCCTACCTTACAAAGCTGCTTTTTAGAAAGGGTCTACAAGTTGTCCATACTACATAGTGAGAAAATCTATCATTTCCACAGGCTGCCCTATAGTTGTCCCGCGGTATTTCTGCAAGCTACTATATAGGCAGGGTGCGGCGGTGTTCCAAAGCTAAAAGAGGAAAGAGGTTTCATGAAGTTTCTAGAAGGGGAATCTTCTAGAATGTGAGGTGGCGTTTGTATGGTTGTGATTCTATTGGTTTCTCTAATTTGGTGGGATCATCCTCATCCTCTTAACCACTTCACCTTCTCCTATATAATCATGGGCTTCTCATGGAAAAGGTTAAGCATAGTTGAGCAAGATCAAGCAGAGAATAGACTGAGTATTGTGTGAATTTTGAATTGTGAATGACCCTATCCGTCACTCTCCTCATTGGCCTGCCATACCGGCCAAACTCCCATCCGACATTCCTAAGTTCGATCATAAACCAGGAGAGGATCCGAACAATCATGTCATGACTTTCCACCTTTGGTGTTCATCCAACTCTTTAATGGATGACTCCATTCAATTACATCTTTTCTAGTGAACTCTCACGGGTTCAGCCACGAAGTGATATATAGAGTTACCATGAGGCTTCTTCACCGATTTCAATACCCTGTCTATGGCTTTCCTCACTCACTACCAGTTGCCAATCCATTATGAAATGGGGACCGAGATTTTGAGTTATTTCAAACAAATTAAAGCCACTCATATCTCCGATCACATTCATGAGTGGAGACAAAGACAACGTCTAATCAAACTCGATCTTCCCGATCAGTTATTGGCAGAATGGTTCATGAAATCCTTCATGAATGACATATCTAAAGACATTGCTATGGGTGAAGTTTTCACAGAAGAACAGGCGATCAGTCATTCCCAGTATCTCAATCTCGTTTATTCACAAATGGGTACTCTTTACAATATGCTCCCTGATGCACCTCGTCCTTCTACCACGACCACCTCAACAACCCCAGCAGCTTCTCATGTTGTTGATGGTGTGATAGGTACTTTCCATGCTCAACCTCAATCTACACAGACTTCTCACACCATGCCCAAATCCCATGCTTCTAATGTTCAAACTGCTCTGACGCCCACCCCTCCCACCGGTAAAACTTCAGAAGTGAACGTCGTTCAATTGACTCCTACCGATAAGAATAAATCTAAAAAAGGGAAGGATAGGAATAAGGAGGATAAGAATAACAACCTGCAATCCGATAAGACCAAGACACAACCTGTTGATGATAAGGATAAACACAAACCTCGCTATTCTTGCCTTATTTGTGGTGATGATCACTACACGAAGGATTGTCTGAGACGTGTTGAGGTCACGAAGTTCTTCCAAGGGACCCCAAAACCTCCTACCCCTGTCGTCTTGTCTCAACCCTTCCCTTCTCAACAACAGGCTCAATTGGTCATCCATGATCAACCTTCTTCCTCCACCACCTCCTATGTACTTATGTGTAATGGTCATTCAAAGAAGAATGACATCACACTTACCACTCATGCCAAAGATTACCCTTCCTCCAAGGAAAAAGTTGATGATATACCCCCTTCGTTGGTTCAACAATCTCCCTCGGCTCCACCTTCCAACAGTCCTCTTCATATCAAATGACCGAACCCTGATACATTCCTTCACCCTCCTCCCAAAGGTGTGGTTCGAAATTATGCTTTCAATCCTCATGCGCGTACTGCCCAGAACTACAATATAGTAGAAGATCTGGCACAAGCACCGTCTGCGATGTCAGCCCTCGAAGTCCTTCAGAGTTATCCTACACAATGGAAGGCACTGTTGAAATCTATTGGTGGAATCGACCCTACGGATACAAATTTAATAATATTTGACTGGGAAGATCACATTCCAAGGTTACCCCCTCAAATCGCATTTCAAATACAAGTTGTTATCTCCGACAAGAACATTTGTAGAACAATTATTGATGAGGGTGCCTTGATGTGTGTCATGTCTATTGCATGCTGGAAATCCATCACCTCTCCTCCCTTAATTGAATCACACAACACGCTCAAAGCCTTTAATGGCTCTAGATTTAAACCTTACGGTGTCCTCCCATCATTTCCTATTACGTTAGAAGGAAAAACATTCAACGTTGAAGTCAAGATCTTTGACACTCCTCTCAATTACAACCTTTTACTTGGTCGTAGTTGGATCAATTCCATGCATGCAGCTGTGTCTACTCTTTTTTTCATTATGCATTTTTCACATCAGAGAAAATTGATTATGGTAGACCAATTGGCATTCTTCAACTCTGAAACATGTACCAACAATGTACCTTTCATTGCAAAGACACCCCCTGGATACGAGAATGTCGGTGTGGGTCTACTAAAAGATTCCACTCTGATGGGTACATTCCCAATCCCACCACCCGGCGTTCCACCTCCTTTGGTTGCCCCAATTAACATTATATCCACCTCTGTCCATGAACCTCCCAAGTCTTTTGACCCATGGATAGTACCCGAACCTGGTGATTATCTCCACTATGGCAATCGGATGCTTTTAAGTCCTATTGAATCCGCTTACCAAGCCATTCAATCAACTGACCCTTCTACTCCCTCTCTCAGTGATTCATCTCATGACCCGTTCCATGTCACTTTTCCCACAGACGAGATGATTATGTTAGTTATGTCGATGGAAGATACCCCTTGGGATGATGGACATCATCGTTCCATTCTCTTCCTCGAACAACACACACTCAAGAGTTACCAACAGATCTCGACCCCATCGACCATTGTCGTTATTGCATTGGTTCTTGACTCCACACACAATGTGTTATATGAAGGGAACTTAAGTAACATTTCACCCACCATCCCCCTCGACATCTCTATCAAACCTAGAGTTGTTGAAAATGTCCATATCAGAGCTTCCTGTTTCACCGAGGAGGTTGTCACATATAAGTCACTTTTCCAAGAATTTTGTGACATCTTTGCATGGAGCTACGAAGAAATGCCTGGAATTGACCCCGATATTGTTGTACACGAAATCAAGACGTACCCGGGCGCCAAACTCGTCCGACAGAGAATTCATCCGGTCCACCCCCGTAAAGCGACTACTATTAAGCTTGAAGTAGAAAAAATTCTTAAAGCCGGCTTTATTTATCTAGTGGCTTTGACTGATTGGGTATCCAATCTAGTTCCGATTAACAAGAAACAAGGTACGGTCCATGTCTGTGTTGATTATAGGGATATCAACAAAGCTTGTCCTAAGGACAAATTTCCTACTCCCTTCATTGAACAAATTGTCAATGATTGCACCGGAAGTGAAATATTCTCTTTGATGGATGGTTTCTCCATATATAATCAGATCAACATCTTACCCGCAGATCAACACAAAATTGCTTTTATTTGTCCTTGGGGCACTTTTGCCTACCGAAAATTGCCCTTTGATTTAAAGAACGCTGGTGCAACGTTTCAACATGCTATGTCTTATGCTTTCCATGATATTAAGCACATTGTACAACCATATTTAGATGACCTACCAGCACATTCCATGCATCGTAGTGATCATCTGGTCCACCTCCAAGCATTTTCCTTCGCTGTCGGTTCTATTGTATACGCTTAAACCCACACAAATGTGTCTTTTGTGTGGAGTCTGGCCGATTCTTGGGCTTTATTGTGTCACGTCAAGCAATCAGGGTAGATCCTTTGAATGTTGAGGCGATTCTCATTCTCCCTCCTCCTTCTTCACTTCGCTAGCTACAAAGTTTGCAAGGGAAGGCAAACTTTCGACATCGTTTTATCCCAAACTACGCTGAGTTAACACTCGGATTTAATCAACTATTAAAGAAAGGCTCTGAATTTGTATGGGACACCGTTGCCAACAAAGCTTTTGACGATTTGAAATTGACTTTAACCTGTACCCCACTACTTTTCCCGCCCGATTATAGTCGATATTATTTCCTTTATCTCATTGCTTCGGATTCGACCATCGCCATGGTTATGGTCCAAGAAGATGATTTAAACGACAAAAATTTCATTTATTATTTGAGTTAGAGTCTCATGACTAAAGAAGCCAAGTATTTACATGTTGAAAAACTGGCCTTGGTAGCTATCCAACGATTCTGTCACTATATCTTACTCCACAAGACCACTTTAATTTTCGATTGCAACCCCATGCAACACATTCTTACCCACCAATTGCTCGGGGGAAAATACTCTAAATGGATAGTCATCCTCCAGGAGTTTGACTTAGAATTCGAATGTGATAAGTCTAAGAAATCCTTGGTGTTTGCTGAATAAATATGTGACCTTCCCTGCACTGAGACAGAAAATGTAGCAGAGGACTCTTTACCTGATGAGTCTCTTTTTCTGATAAGTTCTAACGACCTTTGGTATGGGGATATCATTGTCTATCTCCAAACTCAAAATTTTTGGCCCCATTTGTCTAGCACTGACCATCGTCGAATACACTATCAAGCCCATCAATACATCTTCCTTGGTGACACTCTTTATCATCGTGGGGTTGACTATGTTTTTCGATGTTGTCTCACCTATGATGAAGCTAAGAAAGATTTAAATGACTGCCACTCTAGAGCATGTGGTGGTCACATGTCTGGGAATGCTACTGCCCAGAAGATCTTATGCGCCGGGTATTTTTGGCCTTCTTTATTTAAATATTGTATTACTGTCATTCAAAAATGCCATGCTTTCCAAATATACAACAATAAGATAAGATCTCATCCCACTCCCTTACACCCTGTAGTTTCCATTGGACCTTTCGCTAAATGGGGTATCGATTTCATGACCTGTAACCCTCACTCAGCTGGGGGGCATGGATACATTATTGTAGCCATGGATTATTTCACGAAATGGGTCGAGGCGATGCCTACATTCGACAACACTGGAAAAATTGCAGCACTTTTCATTTTTAATCACATCATCACACGATTTGAAATCCCACAATCTATTGTCACTGATCACGGTAGCCACTTTCGAAACTTCATGATGTCTAAGCTTACAGAAAAGTTGGGTCTTCGACATGAAAACTCAACCCCCTACTATCTGTAGGCTAATGGCCAAGTTGAAGTGATCAACAAGGTTCTTATCACCATGCTTCGACGGATTATAGGAATTCAAAAAACAAGTTGGCACACGATGTTGTTCTCAGCCTTATGGGCCTATCGGACGTTCATGAATTCTACCACGGGGTTTACGCCTTTCCAATTAGTGTATGGTATAGAAGCTATCCTACCGATTGAATGTGAAATTCCATCGTTAAAACTAGTCATTGAACTTCTCCCAAACACCTCTGCTGAAGAAGAACGTCTGTTGTCTCTGATGCAATTGGACGAAGCCCGTCGTGATGCCACCCTAGTTATTGAAACCCAAAAAAAAATGGGTCAAATCCCAATACGACAAACATGTCAAGCCACGTGTTTTCTCTGAGGGTGATCTAGTTCTCCTCTATGAACAAGATCGTGATTTGCTAGGAGCCAGGAAATTCGAGGCTATGTGGTGAGGCCCTTATATCGTCAAACGAGTGTTGGAGAAGGGAGCTTACGAGTTAGTAGATTATGATGTCATTCCTTTGAGTGAACCCAAAAATGGGATTTACTTGAAGAAGTACTATGCTTAGACTATCTTGGCATGAGTACTTGTATTTTACTGTATCATATTGTTGTGTGCTACGTTTGTGCATTTTTTCTTCATTATTCGGTTTCTACCCTCGACCGCTTATCTTGTGTTGTGCTTGGTTTGCAGATGTCGAATTATTTGTTACCCTACCACAACTTCCCTGATGGCGCTAGTTGTAGTACTCATAACCTAGCTTCTACTGCATGGGCAATCTATTCACCCACAAATGAACTTATCAGTCTACATGGTGTTTGCCTCGGTCGTGCAACCAATAATATAGCAGAGTATAGCGCCATTATCGAATTACTGACTGATGCTATCTTACTTGAGATTTGTCGTCTGGTTATATGACTTGATTCGCAACTAGTGGTGCTACAGTTAAGTAATGTCTATGCTATTCGAAGTCCTACTTTGTTACAGGTATATTTACGAATTCACCTCTTGGAACGTTATTTTGATTATATTGAGTATCAACACATTCCTAGATGTCTAAATACATTGACTGATGTGTTAGCTAATTATGTGTTAGACAGACATCTGAGACATTTATAAAACCAAATCACACATCACATGTATCATATAAAGCAAAATAAGTTGGTAGAAGCCTCATGTGTATATATATATATATATATATATATATATATATATAACAATCAAAAGTTTTTACAAAAAGATTGTTTTCCGTCCGAAGACCAAAATATCAAAAATGAAGCTCATAAATTCTAAAAAAATTGTATCATGGATGTTGATCTCCATAACACACTATTGTGCGTGCTACCCTATGGAGCAATCATCTCAATGGACTAGCCACGCCTACAGTATGGCGTTGGAAACGTCGCGAGACCTCGTCAATGGACATGTCTGGGATCCCTGCGGTCAAACCATCCTACCACTACCACTGCTTCTCCTCACCTCTGGACAGGGGAGGTGCCCGGGGGCCTGAATGGCCCTACATCTGCATAGTCAGGATGTTTTGGTTAGTTATTGGATTGAAAAACATATAAAAACATGTAATATTATGAAAACATTTACAAAAACAATATAAAAGCAAAATGTCTTTCTCACCTACTTCCCCCCACTGAGAACCCTCAGGTAATACTAAGTCATAATCATTGCGGAAATCCAGCCCGACATATGCATAGTCATCAATCAACAAGATCCGGGGCTCCAGCCAATCAAAAAATGTGTCATTATATCTAATAATGGGGCCTGCCGCATGTCGAGACATGAGATCACACCATCGTTTCATCCGCGGATCTCGTGGTGATCATATGTTCCAATCTACCTGTAAGCGAAAGTGAGGGAATTTTTCCAGAAGAAAGATACCAAAATGGATCCATACCCAAACTATTTTAGATCCTCATTCTTGCTCTTGGTTAATTGGCTCTTCATGCTATGGAGCAACCCATCACACCAGTTGAACACACGAGGTTTTGTGCATTCTTTTGCATACTGAAAATAGATTTACAAAGCCATGTGTGGAGAAGCACTCCCTGCCATTCGTGCAATGGTGAATAGGATGGTTCTCAAGGTTAGATCCCGAACCCCTCTGATAGCCACCTTACCCTTGCATCGTTCAGCCCCGGGATCACAATAGAGTCTGATGTATTCACTCATCGGTAAACCCCCACCTCGACCTCCTGTTAAGGTCGCTCACGCCCCACGACGAGACAACCCTGTCAAGAAGTAAATGTCTTTGATGTCTAAAGAGAGCACATGAACTCCCACATGGAATACTTGTTGGTCCACATCCCACATTCGGACCAAATATTCCAACAGTCTCAGCTGGGCTCTCATGCCCTGGATCTTGAAGAATTTTAATAGACCACACTCTCTTAGTGAATTTATAGTGCCCAGATCATTCAAATCCATTGCATCATCATATTCGTGTTCCCTTTCTCTCCATTCTAACATTTTTTCAATCAAGATACCTGCATGGGAATGGAAAGAAAGGAGTTAGCACTTTCAGTTATCATAATTTGAAATTCTTTTTGGTCCACCGTATCTTTTTCTTTTGGGTTTTATGCCACTGTGACTAGGCCTTGGTTACAAAGCAGAGTTTCTGTAGGTGAACCGTTAGGCGCCTGTGGAAATCATTGATTTCCGCAGGTCTCAATATAGGGCACCTGCGGTGGCCCCAATGCACACCCATGGTCCAAAAATTCACCCAAAAATCTATCTTTTGATTGATTAAAATGAATTTTAAATCGTTAAAAGGGGAGAAGACGAGGCACTTACTATTTTCACGCAAACCATTCGTCGGGTGATCGCTTGAGGCCTCTGTAATCGACCGTCGAAATCTGAGGTGAAAAGGGGCTTTTGGACAAAGTTTTTGATCAAATACAAATGAAATGGTGAAAATGAGTTCTTACCTCTATTTATCTCATTTTTTACTTTTTCTGAATATATTTCATATTATTTAAATATATTTTCTCAAAAACCTAATGGTCTCATGAGTGTTGTTTCTCACAGATGAGCAGGCTAGGGTTCCGAACAATAGAGTATGGACACCTTTTTGCAATTTGTTTGTCTTTTTCGTCGCATGTACGATTACTTTTTAGGGTTTTTGAGAAAAACCTAGAGCTTAGTCTTTGTTCGTTCTCGTACTTGAAAAACGATGAGAACGTAACCGAGTATACTTTTGTTGTCTTTTTGTACTCGTCATGGTAACATGAATATAACGAAACTTACGGAGTAATCTTTAAGCTCTTTTCACACTCTTTAAAAATGAAAAGATTGTCAAGCGACCTTGTTCTGTTCATGCTTGTAAAAGTATTTGAATGAAACATTTGACGGACAATAATTTATCACTTTTTCGGTCCTGTCGAACTATTTTACGAAAGAGGAACTGAGACAGTTATCTTTTAAGTGTTTTTCCAGACTCTTTAAACATGAAAAACCTTCGAGTTTTATATCTTTGGACTCGTTAAACAAACATCGACAAACCCATACGGGACCGAACCACTCCTTCTTAGGGTTCATTAAAAATACTCTGAGGGACTCGTTCGAAGGATGAGCTTACATCAACAAGCATATGTTATCCTCCTCAAGCTTGCATAAAAATAAAGAGGTACTCGCCAGAAATGGTGGGGGAAAATTTGGGAAAGGGATGTGTCTCTATATTTGTGTTAGTGCTAGTAAGCGTCACTCTTGAACATGGCACCCACTTTATCATTCGAATCTGGGTTGGGAAATCCATTTGCCTCTCGTCTAACTTTCTGCAAGTTCATATCTTGGGTTGTCTTTGAGTCAATGTTGTCAAGCCCATTGTCATGCCATCCATAGGTTCAAGAAAAGTTCAACTGAGCCCTCTATTGAGTCGACCATCTGCAACTGTCAATTCCTATCATGTCGGCCTTCCTTGTGTCCGTTCCAAATCATATTCGTACTTTGCTCTACCCTAAATCTGTTACTTGTTTCATGTCATTTGATGGGGGATACATCAAGGCCCTCCTGTGATGAGTCTTTTCCTGTCAATTTCATCTCATTATCCAGGAACGAGACTTAGAAAACTACTTAGTGCCTTAGATCCTGCATGTCTCAATGCCAGGTTTCTTCACTTTCGACAATGGATTTACATCATAGATCCCTGATCGAGAGATTCCATTGAGTGTTTGACCTCAACTCATTTATTCACACTCATTGGATTGTAGTATCATACCTTGGGGGTCATTGACATCAATGGTGATTTCCCTTGCACTTGTTAACGGTTTTCATTAAACGACCGGTAATCAAGTGGTTTTTGACCATGTTCGACTTCAGCACTTGTAATCACATAGCCATATTCGTACTAATGAATGATGGGATTGAAGACCCTGGACCTCATCATTTTTTATCCAGGTTGCGATGGAGTATTTGTGATTTGAGTTGGCACATAGATCCACTTTGTATGTCTTGTGGCTATGTATGTGTTTGAATTTTCTTATACATAGATCCACAGTGTAGTCCTGGTGGCTATGTAGAATCTTGATGACATGGATCCACGATGTATAATTGGTGGCCATGACTTATATTTATGATTTCAATCATTTATATCCTGAACGTGGGAATGCCTACTTCAGACATGATGTAATATTATGTGGATGCTTGATTGTTTGTAGGTTCCTAATTGGTGCACTCCTCGTTCCTGACACACACACACGCATTTTTACAAAGTATTTCGACTGTCACAAGTTCCAGCCTCATACTTTGGGGGGCATTCTATTAAACATTATTTTGGTCATTCTAATGATGACATCACAAACATGTGTTCAGGCTCCCAACATGGATTTTGCCTAAGAAGAGTAGCTTCTTTCCTACCTTACAAAGCTGCTTTTTAGAAAGCATCTGCAGGCTGCCCATACTACACAGTGCGGAAATCCATCATTTCTGCAGGCTACCCTATAGCTGGCCCACGGGATTTCCAAACGATGCTATATAGGTAGGGTGCGGTGGCATTCCAAAGCTAAAAGAGGAGAGAGGTTTCACAAAGTTTCTAGAAGGGGAATCTTCTAGAATGTGAGGTGGCGTCTGTATGGTTGTGATCATATTGGTTTCTCTAATTTGGTGGGATCATCCTCATCCTTTTAACCACTTCACCTTCTCCTATATAATCATGGGCTTCTCATGGAAAAGGTTAAGCACAGTTGAGCAAGATCAAGCAAAGAATTGACGAGAGAATAGACTGAAGATTGTGTGAAGAATCCTATTCTTAGTGATGCTTGAGGCCTCCATTTGTCCATCAAGATTTTGTGGATTATCTTCATGCGAATTTCAGAGCAAGTGTATGTGTGTGTTGGGACGAAGGACCACTAAAAGGGAACTTGTGACATCAAGGCAATTCGGTTGTATCTTCCACTTTTCATTAATATAATACGTTGACATGTTTCTTTCCCATAAAATGATTAGTATTTTATTACATGATTCCTTGATCACATGTTTAAGTTATCATTGAATTCTACTATTATTGCTTTCACCTTGGTTGGTTTGTATTATCGCAGATCCGACTCTACAAGAGCACTGAAGTGAAACAGGGACAACAAAAATATAAGGAAGCGATTCATAAGGTATGTTATCTATTCCTATTTTGGTAGTAAAACTCAATGATCACAACTTAGGGGAAGCGTCGTGTTCCGTCTCGTTTTTTTCTAGATCTATGTGGATCTAGGGGGATTAGTTCATGTCCGCATCTACCAATTTACCCAATAACAGGGGAGGCCTTGCAGAGATCTATTTTCTATGGAATCTTTTATGTAGCGTCCCAAACCCTCTGCCATTATTACAAAGAGAAAGGGGGAGAGAGGATCCCCTTGTCTTATTCTCCGCGAGGGAGAGAAGGGTTGGGAGGGGGTGCCATTAACAAGGATAAATAAAAAAGTGGAGGAGATGAGGTTCAAGATCCATTTTATCCAGTTGGTGCAGAAGCCGAAGGCTGTTAAGACCTATTTTATGTAGTGTTAGCTTGGTTTATCAAAGTCTTTTGAGAGGTCAAGCTTGAGAAGCATACCTGGCGTACGTGTACTTTTGAGCGAGTGGATGACCTCATGGACCAGAATGACGCTATCCATTATTTGTCTTCCTTTGACATAGCTCGACTTCTCCTTAGAGATGATGAAGGGGAGGATTGGTTTGAGTCTGAGAGCTATTACTTTCAAGATGATTTTGTAGATCACATTGCAGAGTGCTATCGGGTTGGTGACCCTTTCTTCTTTGGGTATCAGGGTGAGGAAAGTGGTGTTGAGGGCTAGGAGGAATTTACTGGAGCTGTGTGATTCCTCCACCAGTTTCCAGACTTCTTCTCTTAGCAAGGGCCAACAAGAGTGAAATAATTTCATAGTGAAGCCATCGGGCCCCGGGGCTTTACCTGTGGGTAATTCCTGTATGGCATGATCCACTTCCGCTTGAATTATGGGAGTCATAAGGGATTCATTTTGTTCCTGAGTGATGAGTGTCAAAATATTGGTTGTCACTCTATCAATTGCCTCCACGCGGTCCATCGGTGCCTCAAAAAGGAGGTCTTGGTAGTAATCAGTGAGCTCCTTAGTGATGTCCTGATGGGTGAGCAAGATGTTTCCCTGAGCATTTTCTATCTTGGTTATGCGGTTGATGAAGTGCATATGGATCATAGAGCGGTGGAAGAATTTTTTGAATTTTTCTCCTTCTTTTAGCCATTGAATTCTGGACTTTTGTCTCTAGAGAATTTCTTCCTGATTTAGCCTTTCTTCTAATTGATGCCTAATTTGTTGCTCCTCCTGCTACTGGGTTGGGGTGTGTCTGATTTGGATGGCCATCTTTTGAAGGGATTCAAGTTTTTGTTCTAGGAGTTTTCGTTCTTGAAATATGTTTCCAAAGACTTCTTTGTTCCATTTTTGCACTTATTTCTTGAAATATTTGAGCTTCTGCGGGAAGCAGAACATTTTGGTTCCCTGTTGAATCACTGTCGTGTCCCACCAATGATGAGCCAAATTTTGGAAGTCGGGATGTGAGAGCCAAAACTTTTCAAATCTGAAGGGTTTGAGTTTGGAAGAGGCCATAGTGTCAACCCATAATTGAATAGGCCAATGATCAGAGCTTGGTTTTGGCAGGATATTGGACTCGACTAGTGGGCCTTCCAAGAGAAGGGTCTCTAAGAGAAGAAAATGGTCGAGCCTACAAGAAATTTTTTGGGGTCACATTCACTTGTTCGTCAAAGTGAAGGTTCCATTGCCATTTTCTATGTCTACCAGTTTGTGAAGATCCAAAAATTCCTGAAATTTTGTGCTATCTTGTTCCAGTCTTTTCTTTCCTCCTCTTTTTTCCTCCAGAGTGAGGATCATATTGAAGTCTCTGCCCATTATCCATATTTGTTCATTGGCAATGGAGCTTAGGTAAGCAAGGTTTTGAAGGAAGATTTATTTTTCCAAGATGGTCTGCGGTCCATAGGCATTGGTGATCCATCCGTCTTTATCCGAGCTGATTGCTCGATAATGAGCTGTGAGAGAGCCCGTAGTTGAGAGGCCTTGGTCAAGAATGGCCAAGTTGGGGTTCCAAAGGATTTCTAGGTCACCTGTTTAAATTTCAAGTCTGTGTGGTAGGAGTTGTAGTTACACCAACATCTTCTGAATATCTCTTCTGTAGTCTGGCTCGCACATTTTGTTTCTTGGAGAAGGAGGATATCTGGGTCTTCCATTTTGATGCAGTTGCAGAGGATCCTTTGCTTGGATCATCCATTGAGGCCCCTGATGTTCCAAGTGATGAATTTCGTAATTTAACAGTTTGGTGGATGGGAGAAGAAGCCCTCCTATAGCTTATGTATTTGTCCTGAGTTGATCATATAGTTTCTTACCTCCTTGATGAGTTGTTGCGTCGTTTTTATGCCCCTCCTTTTGTTCTCCTTTGTTTTTCTTCTTTGATCCAGGTTGGGGTCCCCTCTTATGCCCAGTCATAGGGTTTCCCCTGCTGACGAGTCCAGGAAGACTTTGTGAACTTTCCTTAGCTGATCTTCAGGGAGGGCTTGTAGGTCTTTCTTGTTGAGAACTTCTTCAAGTCTACCCAGGTCTATTCCTGCTAAGTCTTGTTCATTCATTGCCATGACTGTGTCTTCCTCCTTATTTGGTGCTTTTCTTGAGTCTAGGCGGGATGAGGGATGGCATGTGGTTTCCTGAGTTGGGGTCTCCCTTGGTTTCTAGTTTTCTTTATCGCTAGTATCATCTGCTCCCATTGCTTTGTGGGGATTTTCCACCTTATTTTCCTCTGGAAGATTTGAAAGAGCGTCAAAGGAGTTGGTGTTGGGGTTTTTCTGGCTGTTGTTAGCTGTTGGTTTCCTCTGCATTTTCTTTCTGTGATTCTTCACCTGAGTGAAGCCATCCTTTGGCTTTTCCTCCTCGGTCGGATTGGGGGGGGTGTTAAGGGGGAAATCCATAAAAATATGACCATGCTTGTGGCATTTCCTTCATCTGAAAGGTATGTGCTCGTAGTCTATAGTCTATTCCCACTCCTCGTCTTGGTATTCCAGGGTTATTGTGCCTACGAGGGCCTTGGAAATATCCATATAAATGCATATTCAGGCGTAGGAGGTGTACTTCCTGTGCTTAGTCGCTTCTAAGGACTTTACATGATTACTAAGAGTATTGCCTATGCCTGATAAGATTTCTTCTAACCAAAATTCTTGAGGTAAGGAATAGAGACGAATCCATACCGGGGCATAGGTGAAGTTCTCTTTCTCCAGGAAAAATGTTCAGTCCAAAATCGTAGGCATAGCCTAGCTGGGTTGTAGAAGTAGGGTCCTCCTTCAAATACACGATATTTGTCCTCCAGGTTATAGAATATAACAGTGAAAAATCCCTTAAAGCTCAGTTGGAGCTCATAATCTCCCTTGGGGCTCCACCAGATTTTGATCCAGCGTGTCAGATCTCTTTCTGAGGGCCAGAGGCCTAGGAACTTGCCTATGAGGGCGTGATCTCTCATGAATTGGGTGTGCTCTCCTATTTTGCTGCTTTTTATAACGTATCTTGGTGTTGTTGGGGTTTGTGGGATGCATTTTCCTGGTATCCATGAATGAGCTTCTTTTGGGTGTGAGGTCTCTTCATCCATGTGTGTACCTGTGCCTCCATTCATTTCATCCTTCAAGAACTATTCACGCAGATGTTGTGGCGGTTCAAAAGACAGTTTGTGTGTGCGAGCATTCTGTGGGTCATTCACTACAATGTTATGGTATGAGGGGGCTTTCACCCCCTCTTCAGTGGTCATTTTGTTGTGCCTATCATATCTTCAGTTCTGAGTGCGTCAGGAGTTGCATAAGTATTCAGTTAGGAGGGCGGGGAATCGAGGTCGCATGAAACCCTAGTTGCAGAGCGCTCTCCCCGACATTCTAGAATGCATCTGCTTTACTCTATCTTGAGAAGGAAAATTTTCTTCCTTTATTTCCAACTCTGGCATGTTCATGATCTTTAGAATAAAAGTAGTGACAACATCCTTGTAAAATCCTTCTTCATTCTCATAATCATCCTAGAGATAATCTTTGAAAGTGTGCAATTTTGAACCAAAGGTCATAATATTATTACTGATATCTCAGGCTTCAAGGACAAGAGACATCCTCTTTTGTGATTATAGTAACATGCAAAGGAATCATGTAATTATGGAATAATCGTTTCCCTCTTTAAGTTAATATTGGAGCTTTTGTTTCGAGGGAGAAGTTAGATGAATTAAATTTGAAATTATGAGGTTAATATCGAAGAACTCGTTATATTAATAAAGACCCTGATATATTAACTTCGCATGTGGGCCATGCATTAAATGTTTCTTTGATTACCATGACACGAGAAAACGATTTCGGCGGAGCGAAAGAATGGATATTAAAATTTTGAAATATCTAATCTCCATCTCTTAGGTTATAGTGAGTAATATTTGAAAAAAGTTTCTAAGTACCAATTATCACGCAAATGGAGAAATAGAAATGAGCTAGGATGAAGACAAGAATCTCCACTCCCACGGTCACGAAGGGACTCTTTGAAAAAGAAACTAAGTATTGAAAATCAGGAGGATGGAGGAATGGTCATATTTTAAAGGAATCATGGAAACTCTTCTTCCACAATAAAACTCAAAAAATGACTAAATGTAAGAAACAACATGGCAGATGGAGAAATAGGTGGGGAATTTTTTTTTTTAAGAAAACTTTGCTTCAATGATTCAAGAATGAAACTAAGTATGGAAATTGGCAGATGGATAAATACTTAAAAAATGAAAATGGATTAGACCTGTTGCAATTTCGTTGCTCCAAAGGTAAAATAACTACTTTGGGATTTGAAATTTTTCCATGTCTGGTACATTGGGATTAAAAATATATATATTATGGGAGAATTTTAAGATCAATAACTAGCTCCAACTACAGGATAGTAACCCCTTGCAGGTTGATAAGAATCTAGAATCTGAAGACCAACTACTTTCTCCATTGAGCTATGGAGTTGTCTTTGAAATGGATTCTTGAAAGTCTTGCTTCATGGAGTTATTTTCCATATAGTGACTACCTTATTATGCAAAACTTGAACTGAAGAAGTAAATTATATACAAACAAGATCTACCTACCCTACCTTACTTGAAGGGAAATGATACTTTCAAGTGTAGGTAGATTTACAGTGGAGCCACTCAAGCATCCAACGGGTCTTTGGAATGAACTCTAGAGATGTAGAACATATTGATACTTGTACCAATGAGTCATGGGCACTCTCAACACATATTGGAGAAAAATTGAACCAAGTGTACTGATGATTTGATGCATTACTTCACCAATAATGCTTTGGAACCATGATCCATTGAAATCAATTCTTGGATGCTCAAGAATACTATTGTCTTTGATTGGATGAGGAATTTCTGATTTCCAATCTTAGAATACATTCATTTTTCTCCTTATCTCCAACCACTTCCAAGGTTCTTGATTCATCAACAATGTCTTGAAAATATTCTTTCTTCATGTAATGGAAATCTTGCTCATCATTCTTCTCAAGATTCATTTCTTCCACCAATTATATTTGTTGCAAGTTCTCTTGTGACTTTTCATCATCTGTTGCAAGGCTGAAATCTTCTTTTTCATTGGGTAGAGGCTCCTTGATTTCATTTTCAAATTTTTTTCTTGAAAGATCTTCATATGGAGTATATAGGAGGCTGAAATTTTCTTCTTGCAAATTGGAATTTTCATCTTCATTTTTAGCAATATGACTTGATTCGGAAAAGCCATCCAATATTTGATTAGATTCTTCTTCAAAATTAGTCACTTCATTGTCTTGCATCCATGAGGGAGAGGGTGGGTGGGAAGCAACATTGAAAGCGTTAGCAAAAACATATGAATGCGCTCTTGGGATGAACTTTTTTGCAAATGAATTTTCCAAGACATCCCAATTGGTAATGGTGTTAGGAAGCAATGAACCATACCAATGAAGAGCATCCCCATGCAAAGTTTGTAAAAATAATCAACATGTAACATTGTATTCAGTGAGGTTGAAACCATGACATATAATTTTGAAATTAAACATGTGGTGCTCTACATATTCTGAAGTATTCCCAAAGAATGTAGAAAAATTTCCAATACAAATATCAAGCATATGAAAATATGCTTCTGGTAGATTTAATGGGGTTCTATGAAATCGCCTCCTTCTTTGGATATTTCTTTGTTTGTTGAGTCTTGTAAATCCACTGATGGGCTTGGTGGATAATTTAAAGGAGCATCATGACATGAAAGAAACTTCTCAGAGGAGACATTATATACATCTTGATATCTTTTAATCTTTCCAATGGTGTTACCAGAGATTTTAAAAGTTCTTTTAGTGGAATTGCCTTGGGATTCATCCGACTGAATCTTTTGTTCTTCTTGGCTCTTTTTGAGGTCATTGCAATATATTTCAATAATCTCTGTATAAATCTCGTGCATCTAGAACAAGTGGAAATCTTCTTGAATATTCTTTTCAAAACTTTGAACCATGGAGACTCTGGTTCTTCAATCAGATTTGAAGCAAGGCCTCAAATTTCTTGAAAATAAATGGCTTCCCAATATGGTTGCCAAAAATGTTGACATTTAAATCTGTTAGGACCGAAACAACTACCTCGCAAGAATATAAATTTTCCCCTGTGTTTTTATAGAGGTGGTACTCCTCTGTTATTATTTCAAATATTTTCTTTAGATGTCTTATATAAAAAATAATATGGGATTATGTCAAATCACATAATCCAAATCTTTATCGCTCAAGAAAAATTCAAATTAATGAAAATTATATATATATGGAGAATTGCTGAGACATGGACCAGGAATCTCAAACATCACAAATATTGAAAATAAATAAATTACAGAAAATAATAAACATCCTCATATCCATCACAGTTTTATATATTTTTTATCACATTCAAAAGTAAAAGGGAAATATGGCCCAGCACATGAGAGAACTTTGAAAGAGTATTACTTGTTAAGATCAAAAAGAAAATTTGATAAGTAAACTTCAAATTTTTTATACCCAAGACTCATGAGTTACAAGATACAATCGAAATTAACTCTGAATTAGTTCTCTGACGTTTGTCAAAAATAATATTCAAAGCTTATACAATCTGAGAAATTTAAAATCATTTGTCCAAACTGACTAGGATTGGGGCTCCCTTGGACCATAAATAAATATATACAAGAAATATAAGGTAGGAGAAGTGGATCTGGAAGATAACACGATCAACAAGATCTGGATAGAAGACAAAAAGAAGTAATCAGAATTCGGTTATATCTTTCTAACAAAATAATAAATATAATTGGATGAATCTTGAAAAGGGAAGAAGATATGTGATCAACATGGACTTACTGTGATGGGTTCTCTGTCTCGTTATTTGCTTCTTGTTGTGCCTTTTATGTTGTTCTTTGTTGCGGTTGGCTGGTTGGTTTTGACAGTTCCCAACTGAACTTCTTTGGTTATTTTTAACAAGGTTTGTTTTAACCATTCTTCGATATAACCCTTCATTGGGGCGATGTTAATCTCTTGTCGAATACTTATACCAAACAAACTACTTTCCAGCTCCCTTAAATCAAATGATATTTGATTCAATGAAGTTTTAATATACTGATTTTTGTTTGAATAACTAACCAACCAATTATCAATTTCCATCTTCATTATAAGCTTTTATACCATTAAACTTTTTCATGGACAAGCTTTTGAGTATTTCCACATGTTCCTCGAATTGCTCCGTTGTAATAAATGTAGAGCTTAGAATTAAGTGAGGGTCCTGTACTTCTCCGGTGTTTCCAGCTAAATCAATTTCAGTCAATTTTTTATACAAAGTCTCCCTTTTAGAAATTACTTCGTTACATTAATCCAGTAGTTCCCTAAAAATTTTTATTTTCCTAATCCAACATGCTTTAATTTTCTTTACCCTAGCTTGAGAAGGAAAGTTTTCTTCCTTTCTTTTCAAATCTGTCATGTTCATGATCTTCAAAATAAAAGTAGTGACAACATCCTTGTAAAAGCCTTCTTCATTCTCATAATCATCCTGGAGATAATCTTTGAAAGTGTGCAATTTTGAACCAAAGGTCATAATATTATTACTGATATCCTAGGCTTCAAGGACAAGAGACATCCTCTTTTGTGATTATCGTAACATGTAGAGGACTCCTGTGATTATGGAATAATATTTTCCCTCTTCAAGTTAATATTGGGGTTTTTTTTTCGAGGAAGAAGTTGGATGAATTAAATTCGAAATTATGAGGTTAATATCGAAGAACTCGTTGTATTAATAACAGCCCTGATATACTAACTTCACACGAGAAATGCATTAAATGTTTATTTGATTACCGTGACATGAGAAAAAGATTTCGATGGAGTGGAAGAATTGATATTAAAATTTTGAAAGATCTAATCTCTCTCTCCAAGGTTATAGTGAGTAATCTTTGAAAAAAGTTTCTAAGCACCAATTATCATGTGGATGGAGAAATAGAAATGAGTTGGGATAAAGAAAAGAATATTTGCTCTTGCACTCATGAAGGGACTCTTTGAAAAAGAAACTGAGTATTGAAAATTGGGTGGGCGGAGGAATGGTCATATTTTAAAGGAATCATGGAAACTATGCTTTCATGATAAAACTCGAAAAATGACTAAAACTATGCTTTCATGATAAAACTCGAAAAATGACTAAGTGTAAGAAATAACACAGTGGACGGAGAAATAAGTGGGGCAATAAAATTTTAAGAAACATTTGCTTGAACGATTCAAGAATGAAACTAAGTATGGAAATGGGCGGATAGATAAATACTTAAAAATCGAAAAGGGATTAGACCTCTTGCGATTCCGTCGCTCCGAAGGCAAAATAAGTACTTTGGGATTTGAAATTTTTTTAAGTATGGTACATTGGGATAGAAAAAGAGATGTTATGGGAGAATTTTAAGATCAACACCTTCCACATATCATTTTTCCCTTGCAGCATGTGAAGACATAATTAATGGTAAATATGTTTTTTTTGAAAACAAATTTCAAGGACTCATGGGACTCCTTGTTGACACGAAAATTTCCCAACCAAAAAAGGTGATCTTCATATTGAACTTGAAAATATTTATCACTTGTCTTATCAAGGCATGGATCTAATGCACAATTCATTAATGTGATTGAAACTCTTTCATATTTTTTACTGTTGACTAACTCCATCTCATCCAATTTTTGGACAACAATCAATTTTCCACATGTTCGCTCAGTAGACATGTTGTAGTACCTCACCATCAACTATAACACCCATTCTAAATCATACCACAAGTTATTTTTTTTAACTAATGGAATAATTTCACTTGATACTTTATTTTTACTCTTAGTTGCAACTTCATGCACTGCTTCTAATTGATATGCATCTCCCAATGAATAAACATTTTTTGTGTTTCATAGTGCATGCTCTTTCTTCACATGAAAAATGTGAGGAACCAAAATCTTCTTACTACCACCATTCAACATTCCATGTCTTAGAACTTTAAAAAGATATGCATATGCTTCCATGTTGATCCCTCTATCATCACAAATTCTTAGATCATCCTTTACAAAAAAAATTGAATTTGCAATTAATTGGTTAACTAATTCTTTCCTCAAATCATCAAAGTCTAGGTCTTTGAGCATTGCTTTAATGTCACTTTTCTTTAACACAATTTTGCACAAATCCACAGAATCAGTGCAAGTTGGATCTAATATGGTCTTCAACCCAAAAAATATTTTTCTAAAGGCACCTCCCCTCTTTTCCAAAAATGAAATTAGTTTCATCTCTTTTGATCTAAACCTCAACCCCATTGCAGTTTTCTTTATCATAGAGAGTCTATTTTGGAGACGACAGATATCGGTTTTCAACTTCTTAATTTCTTTTGATGAGCTAGATTTGACTTCAAGCAATTTGTCTACATGTATTTGATTCAACATTGCTATTGTTTGGTTCAATCTCATGTTTTCATGATACTTAATCATATTTGAGTGATGGATTTGTTGTAATTGGATATTAAGATCTTGAATTTATGTTCAATGGAAATGTGGTTACCTTCTAATTTTTTACAATATCTTAGAATAYCACTTTTTCCATGGCATACATATTGGCATAGTCTTGTTATTGTTTTGAAATCAGGATGAGAGTTGGACACATGTTCAACTGGATAGAGTTCTCCTTTTACCTAAAGATCCAAAATTTTAGCWCTARCTACCCTTAATGCATTGTAATCAATGTTAGAGACCAATTTCTAATTTTGTTTCTGGATCGGTGCCATATCCTTACTKAAATTTATGCAWGTAACATGTTGATAGTTTCTTACAACATATGTAYGTGTTGGAGAGTCCTACAAACAACCATGATTATGAAAATCAAAATGTATTGGAAAATACCAAAATGAGAAAATCGAAGTTTCACTTCAGAACAATTTGGGAGATCTTCAAAGGAAAAGCCAACATTTTTATATATTGAGGCATRCCTCAAAATTATCAAGCATCTTGTAGAATATGRTACATCCMACTAATATTCTACATTTTCATCTGAATACAACAYAAATTAAAAACCAGWCAKTAGAATATACRAAACCAGTCTTACAACAACAAAYAGTCTTAAAAATCTCCTTCTAGCCTAGGCCTATTTAATTTTCTATTTAGCTGATGAATTTGAAGTGTATCATTTTTGTATCTCTGATGAACTTTAAGTGTATCCTTTTTGTATCTCTAATGAACTTGAAGCATAATCTTTGGCCCATCATGTATCCTTTTCATTGGTGATGTTTAAGATTTGTGGCCTTTTGGTGCATGTGTCTACATCGATGGATATAGAGGTCCTATTGGTGATCTCCAATAAGTGCATTCAGAATTGAGTTCAACACTTTATTCATATATTTATCCACTTTAGCTCTGTGCTCCACCTCCTCTAATGTGCCATTCAAATATTTTCTCACACACCTATGTAGGATATCAAACTACATGTAGAATTCTACATATACTCTAATCTTGGGCATATATTCCAACATTCCCTCACATGGAGCCTTTAAAGGTACATATTCTCATGCCCTGAAAAGGTTGAGCTAGATTGAAAACAAGGGTGAGAATGCTTAGAAATATCAATTTGGCACTTTCTAGGAGTATCCATGGTAGTAACAATAGTAGGGGGATTTCCAACAATGACTTTTGGAGACCCTTAAGGAAGTAGGGATGAATCAACAATAGGTTTTTTAAGGTTATCAAGTGCCAGAGAAACTATAGAAATAACTACATCAAGGGAACACCTATCTGAAGTAGAGGTAATTAAGTATGAAGACTCAATTGCATCCCTCAAACCAATAGGTATATGCTCAACAGTTTTCCCACAACCATAAATTTATGTAGCTTGCTCAAACTCCCAAGAGGGTTTCGGATCTAGTGTAATAGCATGGGTATCATTATTTACTTGTCATATGCTAGGATGAGGTCACAAAGAAAAAGGAAAGGGAAATAATGGGAGTCTAGGTAGAATGTCGATATCCCATACATAAATAACATACTTATGCAAGTTTCCCAAACTCTTCAAAATAAACATCAAAATGTACAAAAAGTCTAGTCTTCTTTCTTCAACCACATATCCAACTGTTTATATTTGAGCCTCCTCTTCTTTTCCCTGAGAATGACCTCTTCCCAAAAATGTCATACTCCATACAATCAAAACTAAATATCTTATTCATGACACTTACTCAACAAGATATGTGCTTAAATCAAATCATGCATGTAGAATAATCAATAAAGTTGGGTTTACAACCACAAATTAAGACAAAAAAAGCCTTAACGCATTTGATTAGTTAAGGGAAAGGAGAAAGAGTAAATCGAGTTTGAGGCAAGGGCACTTTTCTCACTATCAAGGTTAAAACCATAATTTATATATGCCCAATCAACCAAAATAACCAACTCAACTTCTACATCAAAGAATACATCTTTCTACAACCTCGCCATAAACCAATCAAAACTTAATGAAAATTGCACAATTTTGCTAACCTAGAATTTGTAAAGATTTCTAGGCAATTTTCCTTCAAAACAAAACCATTAGGTTCCTTGGAAAAGATACAATATAACCAACTTTGAAAATCCAACAACAAGCTTTGCAATAATAGCATGAGATTATTGCCAACAAAATACATCTTGAAATAATAACCAAAGGTAATGAACAATCAGATGATAAATCAATTACTTCATAATCATATAGGCCTTAGAAAAATCAAACCCACATAACAATATTTATTACAACATAATTTCCAAACCCAACCTAGCAAAAAACTTACATTGATCGTATATAAATAAACACAAGGCTTCACAAGATTGCATCTGAATATATAACCAAAGACAAACAAGTTTCCAAAGAAATTGATCATAACTAAGTGAGTAGTGAAAACAATCTCAAATTGCTCTAAGTCTAGGACAAGCACAAATGATGGACTAGGTAACATCTCATAAATGAAGTTCAAATTGCTTGAAGTCTAGGACAAGCACAGTTTTACACATACAAATGCAAGCAACCCATGGACTTTAGGTTGAGATAAAGTAGGATCATAAATAGGCCCATACTGCAGTCATCACAAAAATCCAACCAATCAACTAGAATTACAAATTAACAAGTTGGTCACAACAAGTGAAATCATGGCATCAAAGAGGTAGGATTGGATGCTAAAGTAGATAAACAATATTTGTTGGGCCTTATTTTCTCTTTGTATTCCCTAATTAGATAAAAAGACTCTAGTAAGTCCAAGGATTAGATAGCATCCTCGTCCAAGATGAAATAGAATGCTTTCAGGAAAATAAAAAACACATGTTGTAAACAGTGCAAAAAAATAAATAGTGCAAGCCTCAAGAGGAACCGACATACATATCAAAATAAACAAGCCCCATGTTAGATGTAATTTTAAAGATATAAAGTCGAACCTGTGAATCTTTTGAGAGAATTTACAAAAAAACAACATACCTATCAGAAGAAACATGCCCTATCTTTGATGGAATTTTAGAGATATTTAGTCGAACCCGTGAATCTTTTTTGATAATTTACCACAAAACATTGAGACTCAATTCCAAATCGTACTTGCCATTGGCCATTTTTTGGTGCAAAATTACTCAAAATAATTGCACATTTGGTGGAATTTGAAAAATAATTGCACGAGATATTTGAGAAAAAATTGATAACTTGAGATGAGGGTTTCCAATTCAATGGAATTCGTGCCAATTTTTGTAAACAATGGCCAAGGAACCAGAGTTGAGAGGAGACCCTTCATATTGAATCATATTTTCCCCTTGGCCAAGGTAGAATTTGAAAAATAAATGCATGATATCTTCGAGGAAAAATTGAAAACTTGAGAGGAGGTTTTCCAATTTGATGCCATTCGCACCCATTTTTATCAACAAAGGATGAGGATCCAGAATTGAGAGGAGGTCGTTCATATTCAATCACGTTCGCTCCTTGGCCATGGCAGAATTTGAAAAATAAATGTATGAGATCATAGAGGAAAAATTGAAAACTTGAGAGGCATGTTTCCAATTCAATGGCATTTGTGCCCATTTTTGTTAACAATGGTTGAGGAAATAGAACTGAAAGGAATCCTTTTAGATTCAATCACATTCACCCCTTGGTCAATGGTCAACAAACCAGATTTAGTGATTTTTTTTTTAAATTATATAATTTGTATTCTATAGTTCTCTTTTAATCCTATATAATTTTGAGTATGTGTAAGTTTATATATTGTTTTTTAATAATATCTAATACACTTTTTGGGAAATCTAAGTTGATCCAATAACATTTAAGATGGTATTGTGTATTTAATATTATTTCCTTAGTTCGGGGAAAACAATGCATCGAACATGGTGATCATAAATTGATTTTAGTATAACATATATATTTAAGTTAGCCTCGATAAAAGTACAAAATAACCATGGCCAGCTTCGCTAAAAGTGTAACGTTAAAAAAGAATATTAAAAAATTGTCTACATGGCATTATTTTATTAATTTCTTGACTTTTCCTTAGGAGGACACTTTTGAGTTGAAATTTCCTCTAATGTGTATTGGTGCAGGCATGCCATGCAGAGAAAAAGTTTGAAGAAACTTGATAAGATTGTTCGCAATCTGAGTGCAAAAAGATGTAAAAGATTTATGGAAATGTTGCAAAGAGAGGAATTAGGTGGATCAAAAGGTAATTAACATGAAGTTTTTCTTTGAATTTTTACTAAAAATGATTTTCTTAACTTTAATCGCTAACATGTCTTAAACACTCAATTTCACATTTTTTAATGTTGCGTAGGGACTAATAGCGAGGGAACATAATGTCGTCCTAGGAAGATAAAAGTTATGAGGGATGTAAATGATGATGACTTGGTCCATAGTTCATTTGGAGTGGTGTTATAAGTTAACGAGAGGAAAAAATTGTTTTACAGAACTTTGAGGGATATAGTGGAAATAATGTATAGATGTACTTTCCACTTACAATACAAAAATCAATCTAATGACTCCAAGAATCAGGCTATACATAAACTACAAAAAGTGCTTCTGGAGCCATGTTCTATGAGATCTGTGAGACTTGCAAAATAAAAAAACTTATAATGACAAAAAAGATTCATTTAGGAAGTATTATTACCAAACATGTTTTTCTATAGTATATTCCAAAATTTACCAAATTAATTTTTTTTGCTATATTTATTTTCATGTTGATTTTTAAAAAAATTATTGTGCTTTTTCATTTTTTAGGAAGATTATGAAAATTCCAAGAGACAAACGAGGGGAAACCAGTGCATGCCCAGTAAGGATGTCTAAAATAATGTACAAGGATATGGTAAAAGAAATGAACATGATTGCATCGCAGGATGAGTCATCCCAACAACAATGCGCATCAGAGGACATAATCATTCATTTATTCTATTAAGTACATCGAATTTAATTATCACATGAAATACTAATATTCAATTGTTTTCTTACAGAATAAAAAATAAAAATAAAAAAATGGAACCCATTCAACACATAAAAGAGGACAACGAGGAATAAAAGGATTGATCACAAAGTTTGTGAGTACTTGTATTTTTGGCCTTACTTGATATTTCATGTTTGTTATTATCTTTATATTTAAATAATTAAGTTATACTTGTCTATGGATGTCTTCTAATAGGTGCTAACATACAAAGAAGAGGCAACTGATGAATTGATAGACATTCAATTAAGTATGGGTTGTGAGTATATTTTTAAGTATCAATGTTTGATTGAACAACTTGTAAATAGCTATGTTGTTTAACTTCTCTTGTTTTATATTAATGGAACAACAAGAAACCTTTATATTAATTATATCAACTATGCTTTGTCATGGCATATTAAACATGCAGGAAACAAAGTATGGAGTGCAACGAACATAAGAGATTTTGAGAGATGGCATGCATCATGGCTTCGAAAGAATGTGTATTGCTACTTAAGATTTTTGGATATAAACTATCTAAGAAGTTTTGAAACGTCTAACATTTCAAGTGGACACTCCACCCATCATCAAGGACAAATGAAGCTAAGATGATGGGTGGAATGTCCACTTAAAATGTTGTACGTTTCAAAACTCCTTACATAGTTTATATCCATAAATATTAAAAAGCATTATGACTAACTATGAAAATCTGCACTCTCAGAATGTGAATTGTTTATGAAACACTTGTTGTTATGGTATGTTTTTTCATTTATGCAATCATGTATATTCTACTATATATATAATTGTATATATACTTTTACACTTTATTTCTATGTTTGTAGATGGAACATGAAGAGGCGGAACATAAAAAATAAGTCGATCAAGAAAACATTAGGTTAAATAATCAAAGTACAATATCACCTACAAGTGATGAAGAAATGAGGCATGTACGTAGCTCGAGTGATGGAAATGGTTCAAGTGATGAATGACAATCAATATAATTGAATCTTACTGCAAGTTGCATGTTTTGGAATATTTGTTTGTGAAAATTAGGGATTTGTTTAATGTACTCGACATATTGTCCCAATTGCATGAGGACATGTTACCAATAAGTGTAACAATTACATATTGGTTGCATTCTTATTATTATGGACCTTTACATTGTCCCATTTTGTATGACAATGGGTCTCTTATTTATATATTGATCTGAAAATAGAAGGCTGACTTGTTATGCTATGCAAGCACCCTCTACTTCATTAAAATAAACTTTACAGGACCTTGCTTAATGTGTTAAAATATGCAAGATAGTTTATGTGCCAAATTTATGTATCTTCTTGTAAATGCTTATGTGTGAGGATATGTTCTTTTAAATGGTTATATATGTGCTTTAAATAAATACACAGCAACATAACTTGTAGAAAATAAACCATCAAACTCACAACAATAACAACTTGATAAAGGAGTTCACCCCCCTCCGGGCTACATCTCCTTGAGCCTCCATCAATGGACTTGACTCTCTGGGATTAATTTGTCAAAGATTCTTTTACAAGCTGCTTCTCAACTCCAATGGAAAAATAGACTGTACCATTGGGATCAGAATACATAAAAACCCCAAAAATGACTAAATGAACTATGAAAACGGATCATGGCTCATCCGGGCATGACCTCTTCTACATGTGGCCTTAAGCTTCCTTGAGCTTCTCTTTGGAAAAAACACCTGTAAAAGTCCTCAAAAGTCTCTGAAACCTATCCCAATGTGTTCAGAGCACAACAATTAGCCAAAAATGACTATTCAGTCACAGAAAACAAACTTGGACTCACCAAAACATGACCTCAATCAATGAGGGCTTCAAGCTCCCTGGAGCTTGCTGAAACTTAAATGGCTAAAAACCTGCAAAATAAGTCTTCAAATGGCCTTGATAACAGTGCCAATGGATTCAGGATGTCCAAAAACCCCTAGCTGGGCTTTTACGGCACCTCAATCGGCCAAAAAATGAGAAAGATAGGCCTCCTGCCATCCTCTTCCTTCAAGCTTGCTGGCTCTAGTTCGCCAAAACGCACCTTTGTGTGCTTTGAACCCAGAACACGCTCCAAAATGTGTGCTTAAACCCAACACTGTGCATAACCGAAAAATGGTCCAAACTGTAGGACGGTTAGGGCACCTCTAGCCCCTAACCACCAAGCTCTCGGTCACAAGGTCCATATGACCACGCGCTATAGCAAGAGGGGGCTCCGTTCACAAGGCAAATGGCTAGATGACAAGTGGCAGGCGAAAATAGACGCATAGTTGTGGTCGTTTGAAAAACTAACTCCAACTCCCACGCATACAACATATGTTACAGTCATATATAATGGTTGCGTGACCGAGGCTGTTTGAAACACGCGCTCCGTATACAAAGAGGTGGTCATATATAATAAAAGCATGCTGGGACGTGCCCCATAACACATTTCAATGCATTTTATATACAATTAAAACCATAGACTATACAAGGACCACCGTGTGGGCTAGTGGTATCCCACACACTACCAAAGTGTTGCCAAAGGGAGAGGTCCAGGGTTCGAATCCCACAGACTCCATAAAATTTTGACCAACCATTGCCAATAACGGGGTGCCACGTGGCAGCCCATGACTGGGCCACGTGGCACCTCATAATTTGTCAAATACCATGCCACATGTCACAAACAGATTCGCCCAAAATCTGTTAATAAATGAATGCCACATCAGTGGTTGTACCTCTACCATTCAGCTCTACCACATCATCGTACAGACATGCCACGTCAGCATCCGTACGGACTGTACGGACTGCACAGTCAGCGTCCCTTTTTTTACCTGTTTGACTATTAGAACAGATCGCGATATCTCTCGCTCCCGACGTCCGTTTGAGACGTAACGAGTTGCGTTGGGTTCACAATGACGAGGCCTATGCTCTCGTTCGTTTTGAGGCAATTCCGAGAACATTGGTTTTTGAGCTAAAATTTGACCCCTGGTCCAGATTTTGATCACATCTTCCCACTGAAAGGCTTTTGGACCCACAAAAGCTTATGATCATCTATCTGAGCTTCAATACTCCTCGGCTTTCAAGTTATATCAACTAATTCTACTTGAAAAGTCTTTTGATAATCACCTGTATACTTTGACATTCCTTGTACTGCAACTGGCTATGTCCCTCAACCATTGTTCTCTGGCTGCTGCTGACCCACTGTTCTCTCTGTGCTTGGAAGACTGCCAACCTTCCCACTGAGAATCAAGTCCCTCTTGTGAACTCTTTGACGTCAACACAATCATCTCTCCAATGGCTGCAAAAAATTTCCTGCGACATCTTGTCACAAGCCAAGAAAACCATCAATCTTGAAAACAAATTATACAAGACTGAAAATTGATGCCAACAAAATCTTTTTCTCTTCAAACAAACTGTCGCATCTCGTACTTCATCAAAGCACATGGCGTTTTCTTGCATCATTGTGTACTCAAAATCAACTTACAAGTCAACAAACACCATCGACTAAACACAAGTCGAAAAACACGATCGACACAACATATTCGTCAGACAATCATCAACACTAGTCGAGACTCATTTGAAACATGTCAACCTTCCAAAATGACAAGTTGACAAAACATGATACACAACCATGTTACAATCATGAGTACTTCATGAAGAACTATCACCAGTTCACTGCTTACACATACAAAAACAAATGCATGTGCATGACTCTTCAACTCTCCTTCCAGTACAAACATAAGTACATAAACCCCGTAACATGTGGGTACATAAGAGCTGAATATGAAAAAGATATATGGCTGTAACAAATGAACATCATATCCATCTTTTACATTCTCCTGGCAAATTTATGCAACAACAAAAATGCCTTCAAAATGAATTGCATTCACATGCAACTTGCATCATGCAAGTTGTGATAAACTTTTGCAACTCATCATGCTTCCCATAAATGCACACATAACACTGAAAAGTGCATTTACAACAGAAAAATGCAAGCCTTACTTTCTCAAGAAATCCAACCATTTCTTACCAAGCCAACTCAATGGTGACTTTTTCTGCTGAAAATCATCCTCTTGTGAATCATCTTGACTCACATCGATGATGGAATCTCCTCTTCCATTCTTGCCAA
>ML799592.1:301099-322837 GCA_009831015.1 Picea engelmannii
CCTTCACAACAACTTGGGGGAAAGAAGAAAGCGAGAAATAAACCAAAGAAAAAAAATAACAACGAACAACCAAAAAATCAACCACAAACCCCTGCTGCCGGAAAACAACCACAATGAAAACCGAAATTCCCATGTCTCATTTGTGGTGACGATCACTACACTTGAGACTGTCCACATCACGATGAAGTGGCCAAACTTTTCAAGGGAAATTCACAACCCGCTGTGCTTACTCAGCCTTTTCCACAGCAGCAATCTTTAGTTTCCCAAACCCCCACAACAGGGGGCAGTTCCAACCAACCCCATGACGAGGCCTCGACAAGTGCCCACATTTACATGTTTAACGAGGTTAATCTGACCACTCGCTCTGCAACATATGACACGCCAGTTAAACCTGATAAGCCGAAGACTACTAATGGTTCCATATCGGACCCATTACCACCTTCCGTCAGTCCTTCGTCTGTCATCCCTCCATCCAGGCCACTTCAAATTGAGAAACCTTCATTCGACTCCATCTTACGCCCTCCTAAGAGCACCATCTGGAAATCTACCTTCAATCCTAATTCACGGGCTGCCCAAAACTACAACATTGTTGAATATTTGGCTCAAGCACTGTGTGTTATGTCCGCCTTGGAAGTTCTACAACATTGTCCCATCCAACGTAGAATGCTCTTAGCTTCTATCGGCGCTTTCGATCCTGATTCATCAAATAATCTCACGTTTAACTTGGATGATCATCAACCACGACTCTCCCACCAGCTAGCTTTCCAAATCGATGTTGTTGTTCACAATCAACGAATCCACCGAAATATCTTGGATGAGGGAGCCTCTACTTGTGTCATGTCTTTAGCTTGTTGGAAAGGCTTAAAATCACATGCTCTTAACAAATCCCCTACGATGTTATGCACTTTCGATGGGCGAGGTTTTCATCCTCATGGATTATTGCAATCCTTAGCCGTTTAGTTGGGCAGAAAAACTGTTACCGTTGATGTCGAGGTGGTCGATGCCCCCCTCGATTACAACCTACTACTTGGAAGAAGTTGGTTCTACGCTATGACTGTCATCGCCTCGTCGGTGTTTCAATGTGTACAATTCCCCCATCAAGGCAAAATTTTCACTATCGATCAACTTGATTTCTGTACACTCGACGCTCGCACCCCTGTCACCAACAACATTCCTTTTTTGGGAGACCATCCAGTTACGTATGAAAGCATTGGTGTTGGCTTGTTGAAATATTCTAGCCTCATGGGTACTTTCCCTACACCACTTCCACCTACCGTGCATCATATTGCCGCCGTCAATATGATCTCGACTATGCCCTATCAATCCTTGGAATCATTTGATCCTTGGATTGTACCTAGTCCTATGGAATTCGATGTGCTCGGTGACACCATGCCACTTAGCCCAGCCGAGGCCACATATGTAGCTATTCAATCTGCCCCTCCCTCTCCAAACAACCCACATTTATTGGCACCTGATGCCTACTCGATGCCCTCATGGTTGGATTCCCTATCGTCTGCCGTCGATTACATTCCCCAAATTTTCCCTTCTGACAAATCTATTATGGAAATGCTCAGTATTAACGATCTACCTTGGGATGATAACCACCATCGATCCTCTTTTCTTCCGCCTTTGGAATAAATTCACCAAGACATACACTCTATCTTCCCTCCTGATGTTACTAATGCTCTGCAATCTCCTATCCTCACACAAGATACTCTCTCTTAGGGGAATATGGGTAACATCTCCACCACGATTGTTATTGACATTTCGATCAAAGAAGGTGTTGTGGAAAACATTAACCTTGGTGCTAATTGCACACCCGAAGAAGTGGTTTCTTACACCACTTTGTTTAAATAATTCCGCGATGTTTTCGCATGGAGCTACGAGGAAATGCCAGGAATCGATCCTTCAATCTTCGTACACGAAATCAAGACTTACCCTGACACGAAACCTATTCGACAAAAGCTTCGCTCAGTTCATCCCAAGAAAATCACAACTATAAAGGCAGAAGTTGAGAAACTTCTAAAATCTGGCTTTATCTATCCCGTCCCTTTGACAGAATGGGTCTCCAACCTTGTTTTGGTTGCCAAAAAACAAGGGACCATCCGTGTTTGTGTTGACTATCGAGATCTCAACAAAGCTTGTCCCAAGGACAACTACCCTACGCCCTTCATCGACCAAATCATCGATAATTGCACAGGGAGCGTAATCTTCTCTTTCATGGATGGCTTTTCTGGGTATAACCAGATTGAAATCTTACCTGCTGATCAACATAAGACAACCTTTATCTACCCATGGGGAAATTTCGCCTATCGAAAGCTACCTTTTGGCCTTAAAAATACTGGTGCCACTTTCCAGTGGGCCATGTTGTACGCTTTCCACGATATCAAGCATATCGCAGAGCCTTACCTCGACGATTTACCCGCCCACTCATCCAATCGATCTGATCACATTGATCACTTACGGGCAATTTTTCTTCGATGTCGGTTCTATTGTATTCGCTTGAACCCACATAAGTGCATTTTTGCTATCGAATCCGGTCGACTCCTCGGTTTCATTATCTCCAAATATGGGATCAGGGTGGATCCCTTAAAGATTAAGGGCATTCTAGCCTTACCCCCACCTACCAATTTAACCCAACTCCAAAGTTTGCAAGGCAAAGAAAACTTCCTTCGTCGTTTCATCTGCAACTATGCTAAGATCACTAAAGGATTTATGCGGTTACTGCAAAAGAACACCCCTTTCATCTGGGATGATTCCGCCCAACGGTCATTCAATGCTCTCAAGCACGCTTTGACCCACACACCTTTGTTACATCCTATGGAATATACAAAGGATTACATCCTTTACTTGGCCGCCTCCACTTCTGCTATTGCAATGGTGTTAGTTCAGGAGGATCCCAATGGTGAAGAACATGTGATTTATTACCTAAGCAAGAGTCTATCTGGACCTGAACTCCGTTATTCACATGTCGAGAAACTGGCTCTAGCAGCCATCATTGCTGTCCAAAGATTTCGCCATTACATCTTATTATGCACCACCACGGTGATCGCGGACTCCAACCCCATGTACCACGTCTTGACACGTCAAGTACTTGGGGGCAAATATTCTAAATGGATCGTTATCTTTTAGGAATTCGATCTTGAATTTACGAAGGCCAAAGCCATAAAATCCCTGGTGTTTGCAGAGCTTATATGTGCTCTCCCTTGTGCCGATGAAGACATCGAACCTAGAGATTCTCTCCCCGATGAATCTCTCTTCCTCATCAGCACCTCTGATCCTTAGTACGGAGACATTCTCCTTTACCTTCAAACCCAATGTTTTTAACCTAATATTTCTCGGGAAGAGCGTTGACGTATTTGTCACCACTCTCGTCGTTATCTTATCATCGGCGACACTTTGTATCGCCATGGGATTGACACCATCCTTCAACGATGTCTGGTTCACAAGGAGGCTGAACACATTTTGAACGATTGTCACCTTGGCGCCTGTGGCGGTCACCTTTCTGTACTAGCCACAGCCCAAAAAATCCTACGTGTCGGCTACTTTTGGCCCTCAATCTTCAAAGATTGTATCGAGGCCATCAAAAAATTCCCACCATGCCAAGTCTTTAACAAGAAGGCACACACCCACCCTATTTTGTTGCACCCCATTATCGCCATCGGCCCCTTTGCCAAGTGGGGTATCAATTTCATGCAATGTAAGCCTACCTCAGCCGGGGAGCATGGTTATATAATTGTCGTCGTCAGCTACTTTACCAAATGGGTTGAGGCTATGCCTACCTTCCTAAACGATGGTCGTACCATAGCTCTGTTTCTTTTCAACCACATCATAATTCGTTTTGGTGTACCACGCACCATTGTCACTGATCACAGTGCACACTTCAAGAACCAAATGATGAGCGAACTGCATGTCAAATTGGGTTTTCGCCATGAAAACTCATCCCCTCACTATCCTCAGGCCAACGGACAAGTTGATGCCATCAACAAAGTCCTAAAAACCATGATCCAACACATGGTAGGGGAAAACAAGACATCGTGGCATCTACAACTTTTCTCCACTCTCAGGGCTTATCGCACGTCTGTGAAAATCTCAACTGGATTTACTCCTTTCCAGTTGGTATATGGCATTGAATCCATTCTACCAATCGAGTGTGAGATTCCATCACTCAAACTTAAAGTAGAACTCCTGCCCCATACTTCTACTAAAGAAGAACGATTCTTGTATCTATCCAAGCTGGACGAAACACGTTGTGATGCTGCTCTCGCTAATGAGGCACATCAGAAACGAATTAAGAGTCAATACGACAAATCCGTCCACCCTCGAACTTTTGCAGAAGGAGACTTAGTCCTCGTTTATGACCAAGCTCACGATAAATTGGGGAAAAAAAAGTTAGAACCTCTGTGGCACGGTCCTTACATCTTGAAGCATGTCCTATACAGAGGTGCCTATGAATTAGTAGATCATGATGGAATTTCCCTGGGAGAGCCCCGAAACGGGCTTTACCTTAAAAAGTACTATGCTTAGATTACCCAGCATCTGTACTTTGTACATTATTGTATTTTAGTTTGGTGTGTCTATTTCTTTCGCGTGCTCGAGTATTTACCATTGCCACTCATGACTGTGCTTGTGTTTTCATGCGCATATGACGTCTTCATTTCCTATGTTTTTCGGGTTTGCGGATGGTGCTAGTCAACATACCCGGAACATTGCTTCGGAAGCATGGGTTATTTACCAATTTGATGAGGTGGTGAGTTCGGGAGGTATCTTCTTAGGACTAGCAACCAACAACATGGCAGAATATCATGTTGTCATCGTACTATTGACCCAAGCCTCCTCCCTAGGTATCTATCGTATCATTGTTTACTTAGACTCCCAACTCGTGGTCTATTAACTCAACCGTATCTACGTTATCCGTAGTCCTATCCTGCTACGTCTCCACCTACAAGTTCGACGTCTTGAACGAATGTTCGATTACATTGAATATAGACACATTCCAAAAGAACTTAATTGTGTTTCAAATTCGTTAGCTAATTACATCATGAATCGGTATCTCGCCCACGTATAAGATTTAAGGAAAGTAAAATTGTACATCACATGTAAATTAAAACACATCACAGACATCATCATGTACAAATCATTTGGCACTGTAAAAAACTCAGAACTGTATATATATGTGTGTGTGTGTGTGTGTGTGGCGTGACTAAAATGTTTTTTATTACATCAAAATATATAGAAGAGAAAAATGTTGGATCTTTAAACCCCTACAACATCTCCTAACAAGGCATACAAAAATATGGTCACCAGAGAGACTCTAATCTCCCTGCACTACATTGTGCTGCGAGTAACACATCACTGCACGCACTACGCGTCTCAATAGAGAATTGACATTCTCTGGCACTCCCACAGTGTGCCTCTGCATATGTAAAGGCACTTCTCCCCTCTGTAGAGGAGGAATGCCCATCGTGAGGCCTTGGAGGTTTCTTTCAACCTCCCAGAGACCTATCACTGGTACTCCTGGATCCGCTACAACCGGAGCACCCCCACGACGTCCTGGTATCGGTATATCGGCCAGGCGAAATGCTCCCTTGTCTGCATGTTGAAAACAATACATCTTTTAAAAAACTCTTCTATATACCCAAAAAATATATATATATATCAAAAACTTAAAAAACAAAACCTAGACAAGGTATGGCCCAGTCTCTTACCTAACATATCCCAGTCTTCCCCCTGTGGGTAAAATCAAATCCATGCTCTCGTGGAAATCTACCTCAGCATACGGGAAGTCTTCTATCCAGAGATACTGCCATCTCAGCCAAGCAAAGAAATCGCCAGTGAAACGAAACTCTGACTCTGCTACTAGCCTCGGAGACAGACTAGTCCACCTCTCCATCCTTGGTTCGTCCACTGGTCGCACCGCCAGTGCTATCTGAGGCTGCATCTGGGGGATGCGCTCTAGGAAAAATGAAACCAGAAAAGAGTCATAACCGAACTGTTTATGTCCCATCCGGCACCGTGAAACCTGTTCCTTCACATTTCGAAGGAACCCTACACTCCAGTTGAACAGTGTTGGTTCCAAACACTGAACACCATAAGCCACCTGTGATCTTGATGCCAGATGCGTGCTAGTACTGCCCTTCACGCTCGTGATGGCGAACAAAATGGACCGGAGGGGTAGCTCTCGGATATCCTTGATAGGGATTCTACCCCCTACCAGTCTTTCTCCTAGAACGCAGTGACGTGCTAGATACATGCCCACTTGTTCAGGTAGCACCCTCTGCCTGACAAAAGATATGGGAACCCCTCTTTTCGAGAGGCTAGTTAGGAAATACACATCTTCCAACTCGATAGTTAGAAGTTGTGTGCCAGTCTGGAATCCTTGCTCCGCAACATCCCATAGGCCGATCATATGCTCAAGCAACAAAATTTCCTTCTTCATTTTTTGCAATTTGAAGAATTTTAATAAGCCACAAGCTCACAATGCGGCCTGTGTGCAAGGACTCCGCAAGGCAACCAAGTCATCAATCTCATGTTCTCGTTCTTTCCACTTGATCATGGTTGCCGAAATCACCTACAAAACAAAAAGAATAAAGAATTCCATTATTTCAACGTTTTGGAAATTTCGGCAATTTTCAAAAGCAATTTAAAAACATGAAATCTAATGCCCACATCATTTAAAAAGACCACACCCTCTTTTATAATCACCACGCCCTCTCTTAGCCATTCAATGTTCATCATACAACGATAAAAACGTTTTAAAATGAAAACGACTTCTTTATGGCTGCGTGGGCATTTGTGGGGATTTTTCATGGGTTCTTTGCCAAAAACGGCCCATACAATTAGCTATTGAAGTGTTGGCATCTTGGCCATCCCCTTCTAAAACGTTTTTGCAAAAAGAATCCCCTTTTTCCATCATTTTTAAAAGAGGCCGATTTTGATCTTTTTGGGGCAACTTAGGGCTTCATTTTTAAATTAAATGCTGCTATGAAAATGAATATTAAACCATGTGATTCAAAGAGGGAGAGATGAAGATCTACCTGGTCTGAACGACAAGAAAAACGGTCAATCGTAGATCCGGTAACGAGCGAAACAAGATCCACCACTGAAATGAGAATCTCCACTACTCCAAAATCCTTACAAAATGAAATGGTAAATGAAATTTTCATTGTATTGCTATTTATAAATTTCCATTTTTTACAAGGTATAGTCATTTATGGGTTTCTCTAACGATATAATGGCTTCACTAAACCCCTGGTTTGCAGTTTTGACATCGCAGGTTTCATGGCAGTTCTGATGAGTTATTCACCTTGTCACACTTATGAGCATAGTCTTGGTTCGTTCTCAAGCTCGAAAACATGAGAACGCGTCGGGTAAACTTTTATCTCTTTTCCGAACCCACATGGATACACGAAAAAGGAACCCCCCTGAAGTCATCTTTAAACCCTTTTCAGACTCTCTAAATATGAAAAGATTGTCGAGTGACCTTACTTCCTTTCACACTCGTTAAAAGGTTAGAAAGGGCATCTTTCAAGCGATAGTTTATCTCTTTTTCGGTCTCGTTAGACTATTGTACGAAAAAGGAACTGAGAGAGTTCTCTTTTAAGTGTTTTTCCAAACTCTATAATCCTGAAAAACCTTCGAGTTTTCTATCTTTGGACTTGTTAAAGCACACATCGACAGGCCCATACAGGATCGAACCCTTACTTCTTCTGGTTCGTTAAACGAAGGAAGAGGAACTTACCGAAGGTGAGTTATATCAAGCATGTGTTATCCTCCTCGAGCTCATTAAATCAAAAAGAGGTACTCGTCTATCTAGATGGGGGGAAAATTGAAAGAAGCAAGCCAAGCAGTCTCTTGAGAACATTATCAAGCAATTCTTAGAGTCGCCCTTGAACACGGAAATTTGTTTTCTGCACACATTATAACCCGCTGAACCTCTGCACTGAGCCAATCCTTTGAGTTTCTTTCACTCCTTTGGGTCACCTGATGTAAGTCACAGCATCCACTGCATCATCAATTTTTGGTCCATGTCATGTTTCTGTTGTTGTGCCTTAGTGTTCAAGGGAAGTATCCGCCTCGAGAGTCAGCCATCCCAAATATCTTGCCTCAAAACCCGTGTCAGTCCATGTCCATTTGATCTGCCAATTACATCTCTATGTCCGTTTCGTGTCGTTGATGGGGGATACATCAAGGCCCTCCTTCGACGAGCCTATTCCTGTCGACTTCAACACATTATCCGGGAATTAAGCTTAGAAACCAGTTAGTACTTTAGGACTTGCATGCCTCAATGGCAGGCCTCCTCACATTCAACAGTAGGTTTACATCATTGACCTCTTATCGGATGATTCCACAGATGTTCGACTCCAGCTCATCCATTCACATTCGTTGGAATATACTAGGGCACCTTGGGAATCATTGACATTAATGGTGATCTCCCTCCCACTTGTTAACGGTTCACACCATTGATCGGTAATCAAGTGGCTTCTGCCATGTTCGACATCAGAACATCTATTCACATGGTTAGAATTGTACCATATTGGGATCGGTAAGAAGACCCTGGGTTGAGTCATTACTTTGATATATACTTTGCCCAGGTTGCGAAGGAGTTTATCTTGGACAAATGATGCATACACTGTTACATAGATCCACTTTGTATTGGTCGTGGCTATGTCTTGTCACCTCGTAGATCCACTGTGTATTCTTCGTGGCTACGATCAGTCTAGGTCATCAGAGTATATATCCACATTGTATTCCCGATGGCTATACCTTTTCATCAATACAATTATGGATCCGCAGTGTACTTTATGGCGGTCATATCTTGCAAGTCTTGATCACCCAAGCATAGGTATGCCTGCCTTGGGTTTTGAAATATGTCATGATATTTGTTGGATGTTTGTGTGCTGCTTCCGTCAGGTTCTCTGAGTCTATACCCTTGCTTGAAAGTCTACAAAGCATTTCAGTTATCAGTTCGCATCTTCTAACTTCATACTTTGGGGGGCAATCTGTTACACCTCAATATTGCTCACTTTGATAAGTGTCGTAAGTGTCGCATGATCCTCTCAACTATCGCAAGTGTCACATATCATTCACAAGTGTCGCAAACATAAAATGAAGCATACTGCCATGATGACGACACCAAAGAGACATCTAGAATAACTCAGACACTTGATTTGGAGGAGGGAGAATGATTAACTGAAGTCAAGGAACTCTTATCACCTGAAAGGAGCTCTTAAACAAGGGTTTGGAAGGTGAGCGCTCCTCTGTATCAGCCTTAGGAGCACTGGCGCTCCCCTATAAGGTCTTAGGAAGCATTATAATGCACCACTGCCCCTCTGAAGGAGAATTATCCATCCTTGGAGCGCTGGCGCTCCCCTCAAGCTTCCTAGGGAGCGCTATAGCACCCTGATGCCCCTTTTGAGGGAGCGTTGTCTAATCTGAGGTAGTAGTTGGCCCGTTAAGGAGAATATGGGGAGGATCTTTCAAGTTTGGAAGGCAGTTGCATTTGAATTCTTGGTTCCATCAGGAGATCCCTGATCCAAGGAGGGAATTCCTCAACTTGTTCTAAAGATAACTCAAGAGGTTAAGCTTCTCTTAACTTATATAAGCAGGCTCTATGATGGTGAAAAGGGGAAGAATTGCTAGCATGAAACCTATGATCTCATAGGAAACACACAGTCAGCTGAAGGAGAGTGATCAGTGAAGCTACTATCATCCAGGTCATGGATCTTTCGAGCAAGGGTTAGACGAAGGGGACTTGACGAAGTTGTCGCATTCGCATCTACAATTGTAAGTATTGTTGTCGTTATTCTCATTAATATGACACGCTTGGCCTGTTTCTTTCTAGTTTGTGTCTGATCTTACATGAATTTATCGTTGATAGATAGATCTATTTTCAAACTAATATCAATAGAGTAGGAAGTGGTCGTACTTTGTTTGTCTACAGGACTCATCGAGGAGTGAGAGTTTGGAGCTCAGCTCGGAGCGTGCAGGGACAAACGTCGATAAAGAGGTACTTCTATCATCCTTCCTTCTCATGTATTAGTTTGTATAGATTTGAAAGAAAGTCAGTGTCCACGTTAAGCACTTTCTGTCTTAGAGTTAGGGTCTAGCTCTTTGAGGCAATCTACCTATCCGCAGGGAGATTTTCCTACAACACAAATATTTCCAAGTTTACAAGTCTTCTTCATTTTTAGATCAGAGGTGGGAAAATCAGACATCATATAGGTTGGAATTGCTTGCAGAACCATATTGGTCAGTACAAGTCTCCCCGCAAGGTTGGTACGTCTAGTTTTTCACCCTCTCCTATAGCTTGTTGAGCACTCCTTCCCAAGTTGCCATTTTGTAAGCTTTGTCCATCAAGGGGATGCCCAAGTATTTAGTTGGGAGTGTTTTTCACTCAGATCCCAAAAAATTTGCCAGGTTCCTTTGGATTGCAGGGTTGGTGTTGAAAAAGTAGATCATCAATTTGGAGTGGTTGATCTCGGCTCCCGAGGCTTCCCCAAACTCTTCTAAGATCCTTTTGAAAATTTTTGCTTCCTTGACCGTGGGTATGCCATGGAGTAAGGTGTCATCCAAGAATTGTTAGTGTGTGGAAGTAGGGTAGTTTTCGAAAGGTTTGAGGCCATTTATTTCTCCTGCTATTGTTGCGCTTTTTATGTTTCGATTGAGACCTTCCATCATCAGGATGAACAAGAAGGGGGATAGCGGGTCTCCTTGTCTTATACCTCTAGTAGGCCAGAAGGGTTTGGTTGGGGCTCCATTTATCAGGAGCGAGTAACTTGTCATTGAGACTAGGATGATAATCCAATTGATCCAATGTTGGGTGAAACCAAAGGCTTCCAGAGTCTTAACCATGTAGTGCCAACTAATTTTGTCATAAGCTTTTGCTAGGTCAAGTTGTATTATCATCCCCCTTCTCCTCTGGATTTTCAAGGTGTGGATTAGCTCATGGGCATGGATGATGTTGTCCATGATTTTTCGTCCTTCCATAAAACCTTCCTGTTCTTGTGAAATCAGTGTGGGTAGGAGGGGTTTCAATATATTGGCTATGACTTTGGAGATTATCTTATAAACCACATTGCATAAAGCTATGGGTCTGTAGCGGTCAGGGGTCCTTGCTTCATTTTCTTTGGGGATTAGAGTAATCATTGTGGAATTTAACTCTTTTAGGATGGAGGCCAACCGTCTAGAGTCCTCCACCACCCTATAAACATCATTTTTGACCACTTCGCAACAAGCTTTGAAGAATTCCACTGTGAAACCATCTGAATATGGGGCTTTCTCATTGGGCATCTGTTGGATCACTTGATCAATTTCCTCCTTAGCTATGGGTTTTTTTAGGTTGTTATTTTGTTCCTCGGTGACTAGATGGGGGATGTGTTGCGTTATCCTTTGGATGGCCTCCGTTCGGTCTTTGTTGGGTTCTTGGGCTATCCCATGGAAGTGAATTACCAGGGTATTTTCAATCTCCTTGTGGGATTCTCTCTCGATCCCATCCTGATCCTTAATTTTTAGGATTTTGTTGTGGGCTCTTATGGCAATGGTTGTTCTATGAAAAAACTTGGTGTTCCTCTCTCCTTCCTTTATCCATCTGATTCGGGACTTTTGGTGTCATAGAATTTCTTCCACCTGGCATCTTCCCTCCCATTCCTGGGTCATTTGGGTCTCTTTCTTTTTCCGTTCCTCTGTATAGCCCTCTGCTATGCAATCTTCCTGAAGTCTTCTCATCTTGTCTTCAATATTTTTCTTCTCTTGGTTTATGTTGCCAAAAAATTCCTTGTTCCACTCACTGAGCTTATATTTGATGTACTTTAGTTTTTTATAGAGTTTGAAAATTTGTGTCCCTTGCTCTGGTTGTTCCTCCCACCACCACTAGTTGATGTTCTCCTTGAAGGTGGGGTGTTCTATCCAGAATTTCTCAAATCTGAATGGTCTATTCTTCGGGGTGGTTGGGAATTCTACTTCTAATTAGACTGGCCAGTGATCAGAACCCCCCCAGGGGAGGATACTACAATCTAAGGTTAACCCCTGCATAATCATTGATTCTGACACCAAGAATTTGTCTAGTCTTGTCGCAACCTAGTGTTGATTTATTTGTTTATTGTTCCAAGTGAAATGTTTGTTATTGGTTCTGATGTCCACCATCTATGTTGTGTCTATGAAACGTTGAGAATTCTTCCGCATCTCTATCCAAACTCCTGGTGTCTCCTTTTTTCTCCGCAAGTGATGTGATGATGTTGAAGTCCCCTGCCAGAATCCAGTGGAGGTTGTTGAAGCGGGCTTTTGGGTCTTCTAGGTATAGAAGCATTCTTCTCTTTTCCTCTAGCATCTGGGGTCCATACACATTAGTGCGTAGAATCATCTCTATATTCCCAATGAATTGCATGTTAAGCGAAAGTGTGTGCCTGGTAGCCTCGGTTGCTATTAAGTTCATCACTTGTGAGTTCCACAAGGTGAGGATACCTCCTGCCATCTACTGGCCTTCGAAAACCAACATCTTGTACTTGCTCCATTTTTTTTTGCTGATTGTTTCCATTCTGTCTACAGTGCATTTTGTCTCTTGGATGAAACAGAGGTTCAGTTGTTCCTTCCTAAGTCTATTTCTAAGAATTCTCTGCTTTCGTGGGTTGTTTAGGGCTCTTATATTCCATGTTATAATCTTCATTTAAACATGTGGGGGGGAGTTGGGAAAGAGTTTCTTGATCTTATCTGAGTTTATCATCAAAGATCCTAGTTCCTGTAGGGCTATGTTGTTTGATTTCCTACCTTTTTTCCTTATCGTCTGCTTGGATGAGAGTTGTGGTTGTCCTTCACTTGCTTTGATTCCTAGGTGTCCTATCTCCCCATGTGTGCGCTTGAGCCCTCTAGATTTGGCTTCCTCCCTTAGGAGGAATAGGTATTGGATGCAGTCCAATTGCTCCACTTGTACATTGTCTACGCTCTGCCTTTTCCATTTCTCCAGTATGTTCAGGAGATCGATCCCTTCCCTTTCCACAATGTCTCTGAGATTAGGATCTTTCGTTCCTATCTCGCTTGGAGTCATTTCCGCGTCTTCGTCTGCCTCCTGCATGGGGATGGGGGTATCTCTGGTTTCTCCATCCATAGGAGTTGCGCTACCCCCTTGTCCCATCTCCTTTCTTGGGCTATATGTATCCTCATTTGTTGCTTGTTCTCTGGCTTCTTTAGCTTTTGTCTTTTCCTTTCCTCCTTCCTCCCCTTTGTTGTTCTTGTCCCATCCTTCTATTTTATTCCTGGCCTCAAAATTGCTCCCTGTTGGGGTTTTACTTTGTTTCTTGTTAGCTTTGTTTCTGTGGTTTGGTTTTATAAACCCATCCTCATCATGTTGTAGTTTGGTTTTTTCAGCTTCTTGTTTTTTGATGATCGAGCATTCTCTAATTAGGTGTCCATGTTCATGACATCTTCTGCATCTGAAGGGGATCTGCTCATAGTCAATGTTTTGTATCCATTCCTCGTCCCTGAATTCCAGGCTTATGGCTTCTGGGAGTGCCCCCGACACATCCATCTCTATGCAGATTCTTGCATAGGATGTGTATAGTCCTTTTAGGGTTGCTTCTGATGTCTTCACATATTTTCCCAGTTTGTTCCCTATTGCTTCAAAGGTGGAGGCTAGCCAATAATCTAACTGTAAGGAGTAAAGTCTCAGCCATATAGGTACATTTTTTTAAGTTTCTTTCTCTGGGGAGAATTTTTCCTTCCATGGTCTCATGTACAGTCCTGTTGAGGCATGGAAGTATGGCCCCCCCTCAAAGATCTTATCCCTATCTTCCAGGTTCATGAAATATGTTGTAAAGAATCCCTTCGATCCTAGGTGTAGTTCCACTTCTCTTCTTGGCTTCCATTAATATTTAATCCAATTGCGCAGTGTTCTTTCTGTGGGCCACAAACCCATAAACTTGCAGATTAGCGCATGCGTCTTCATCTGGTCCTTGAAGAGTTGTGTTTGTGGATCGTCCAGTATTATCTTGGGTATCATTGTTGTCTTTGGTTTACATGGGTTGCACCCTTATGCCCCATTGGGGATCGTCATTTCTTGCGCAGCATTCTAAGTTTCTTTGGCTTCTTCCCCCATGCCATCACTTTTCCTCTGGTTGCTTTCCTGACTCTTTTCCTGTTATGATCCCGAGTTGCTTGTCATTGGTGCCTTGAAACCTACGCCTCATGGGCCTTTCCCTCTGTCTATTACTACCTACTTATAAGAGGGGGTTCCATTACCGCCCCCCTTGGTACTCATGTTGTCCTCTGATGTGGCCACGCCTACCAAACCCTACCTTGTAGTTGCTCCAGTCGTCTCTACTTCTTGTGTATATTTGAGAACATTACTCAAGTGGGAGTGGATCATTTTTGGAGAATTTTATAGCTTCAAATGTGATTCCCTAAATTACACATTGACAAGTGGATTTGAATTAAAGACATTCTAAAAAAATACCTAGCAAAATTGATGCAATGATAATATGTGCTAATCCTATTCTTTCAACTTCTCCCCTCTATTTCAAATTACTCTCTCATCTAGTCATAACTTATCTTTTTCATTGAATTGGTTATTAAGGTTTTCAATGCTTGTACTTACCAATCGAGTTCGACAGATGCTCATCAATAATAACCATGAGCCTCACCAAATTACCTCAAAATCAATATACCAATATTCAGATTAATAATTCATGGATTGAGAAGCTAGGTTTTAGTCTTTGTTCCTTAATCTATTTATCTTCTCTCATTGCCTAGGTCCTACATTTAGCCATCTTATGAATTCATAAGTCTAATGCTAAAAGCACACATTTCATACACCTAAATCAATAAGTGTTGTGAATTATCAAATTCCCTTTACAAAAACTATATTGGGTAATTTATATGTTTTTATATCCAATTTAAACCAACCCACCACACCCAAAAATCCAAAATAAATATCATTGAATTATTTAAACCTCTCGGAAGTTTTTCTACTTGTCATGTCAAAAGTCAAATGTCAAACCATGCCATACATTTAAAGTGGATTATAGGGTTCTTAGTAGTTTTCTGAAAAAAAATTGGAGTCTTGTAATTCACTTGTTATTTCCATGCATCAATGGAATGGTTTCTGGTTACAGTTGTACGAGAGAAAATTAAAACATGTATCCTTTTTCTCTCATAATTCATAACATTCATTGGTGCATAGAATGCATGTATGGTTGGATAAAACATATGGCATATAGGCTCAGGGTTTAAGTTAACAAAGTTACTAACTTAACCAAAACTTTCTAGAGTTCTCGTTTTTTCAGAGTGGTTATTTTTACTCCTAAATCAAAAATTGGCGCTACCAATAGTACCATTTTTTTTAGAGTGGTTAAAATTTATACTCATCACATTGACAACTGATGTCATTGTGATGTCACTGTGGATAACGACTTTAAAATTAACCCTCAAGTAAAAAAGTGATGCTACCAGTAGCACTAGGTCTTTTTTTAAGTCAAAATTATAACTTAATTGAAACGGTGTCCTCCACAACTTATACCATCATTAATAAACAACTAAAAATTGATTCTTAAATCATTGCTTAGATTTTGTTTTATATTTTTTTTAATTTACATTAAAAAATAAATGAATTTAAGAAAAAAAAATCGCAAGTTAATTTTTAAATTGAAAAAAAAAAACACTCATTTTAAACACAAAAGATCTAATCAAATTTAGTTTTTTAAAAAGAAAAATTAAAAACTAAGAAAACAATTGAAATTAAAAAAGAAAAAAAACATTTATATTACAATTTAAATTAAAAAGCAAAAAAACATTTATATTAGAAATAAAAATTAAACAAACAAAAAACAACAAAATTAAAAATATATATATATAAACTTGATAAAATATAGACAAGAAGAACAAAATGGCGGAAAAGGCATATTAGCCAACCCTTGATTATTCACTCCAATGTTACATATTTATAGTACAATGGGCGATGCCACCTCATAGAGAGATTTTCTCTAGATCCTAAAATCATGCATGATGACTAGGCTAAGCAATCTTAACTAACTTATTAGTCATCACTTGAGGATATATTACTAATATCGTAAATGAATAATACAAATATAGGTGACAATTTAGACTTAGTGATTGGTAAAGGTAAGCCATAGGCTAGCAATCCCCCCCTCAATCACAAGTCCGATCAATAATACCAGCAATAAAGCATAAACTGGTATCAATTCCAAGTCTTCATACTGAAACTCCTGTGTTGAGCCTCAATGAAGAACTGCCTGAAAAACCACCAATCTGGATGATGAACATGTTCATTTGAAATGAACTGGAAGAGAGCTGAGATATGGAAATGAACATCTGCAATATCTGAACATTCCCTGATTGCTTGACAATTTGATCATTTTTCCAAGTATTTTAGTTAGAAGAATCTGATGTCTTCTGTTAATTGGTGAACATGTAGTATCACCACTATACTATCAGTGTATCATTGAAAGTGCTCTCTGAATCTGTGGTTTGGGATAACCACTGACCAATTGATACAATGTATCTGATGGTTTTTGGATAACCACTAACCAATCTTGACACTTTTAGGTGTCCAAAAACATCCCAATGTATCATGTGTATGATTCAATTGCAAGTCATTGAACCATAATCCTGTCAAAGCCTGTTATCTCTAGAAAATCTCACAATGTAATCATGTGAGCCAGGATGCATGCAAATTGTTTACTTAATGTAAACTCCAATCTGATGAGAGCGAACCAAAAGAAGTGAATCAGCTTCTAGTCTGACACATCCCTGAAAATGCCTGGCAACTCAATCAAATGCAAAGCTGCAATGCAGAAGGATCCTCTTGTCCTCTGCTAGGTCGAATGACCATCTATGTGAACCAAATGTTCACATCATTGCTCTCAAAATCAAAATCAACCTCCCAATTATGTATGATTCAACTTAAACTTATTAAACCATAATTCTGCTAAAGTCTGTCATCTATAGACTATAGTTTCCCATTTGGAAAATTTCATGCCCATCTGGCATACTTGATGTTTGTTGTTGTCAAATTTTTTTGTCTGACAACCATCTTCAATTCCATCATCAATTCCCCCCCTTTGTCAGCTGAAAGGAGAGACTACAAGTGGTTTCATGAACCATCTTCACTGGAATTTTGAACTCCCCCCCTTAAGGTGCATGAGAGTTACATCATTGTACTCCCCCCTTCTATTCTCAAGAGAGTACCATACTTGTTCCATTTGAGTACAACACAAAGTGGGCATGCAGAAAAAACCACATGTTATCTCATCCCGTGAGGGCCATGCTTGAAAGCTACGCCATAAGGGGACCACTTATGTGAGGTACAAAAATGTTATGTGATACAAGATTGGTCTTTACTCGAGATTGAATTCTACGGTAAGACTTATATAATCGCTTAGTTGTTAATGACCATTTCCAAGGATCAATCCACTCATAGTGAATCTTCAATCTTCCAGGTTTCTTCAGTGTTGAGCATCTGTCTGAAGAATGGTTATGCCTGCCACAATGCTGGCAAGGATGGAGATCAAAACATTGATTCTCCTTGTGACCAACTCGATTACAATGTTGGCACTTATCATTCTGATGTTGAACTTCAACAGATGAAGTTGAAGCTTCTTGGAGGAATCCAGCACTTTGGAACTTGATTGGTCTGGAATAATCAGGAATATGAAAGGTAACTTCCTTGTCATATCCAAGTCCTGTTCTATTCTTGTTGTAGATGATTTCTTCCCAAGGTCTGATGATGGGCTTGGAAAGAGTATTATGAACCTGTTGCTTTGAAATCTGTGGAAGTGGATTTACTGCATGTTGATGCATCATTGAAAGGTTTTCTTTACTGAAATCAAAAGAAAACTGAAATGTCGGTTCATGAATAGATTCAACTTCGTCTGAAACTGATTCTGAAGTTGTATCACTGTGTTGTTCCTTCACTAATTGTTGATCAAAAACATCATCATCATCATCATCATCATAGAGAGGATTGTGTTGAACAAAAACTAGTTCACAACACTTCACTAAATGTTGATTTTTGAGATCTATCAACTCATCATTCAATAGCTGGGATAGAGATTGAAGAAGTCTAACTTTAGCTTGCGTCGCTTGCAAACAATTTAGCACTGATTGAAGAGTTTCTTTGTTCAATGTCACTGTGTTGTCTTCAGTGGTGTTTATTATAGTGTTCAGTAACTCTAATAATTCTAGATTTCGAGCCATTTTAAAAACATTAAATGAGGTCTCCTTGTGCAGGTAGATCCTGATTACAATTTGACTTGATAGAAGAGGCTTATCTGCAACTCGCTCACTTGAATCGCTTGCTTGAACTTCACGCTCACTTGATTTTGTTTCATGCTCACTTGAACTTTTCTTGCTTTCTTCCAAGAAGTTGAGGATATCGGTTACCACCGAAAATGCATCCCAAAGTAGTGATGTTTACAATGATTTGAGTTAAACTACTCAACCTTGTCAATTTCGACTTAAAATTACAATGACTCGGGAATAGAATGATATAAGCAAGTTGTGGGTGTCGAGTTCAACTGAAAATGCACCCGATACAATTTAATGTGATTTTAATAGTGACACTTACAAAAAAACTATCGAAAGTACAATTTCAACTTGATCAAGTAATCTTACAACAAACATTTTTGCAAGTTACAATTGAATTTCAAATGCTCCATGATGTGTTGAGTTCAAATACTTTGATTTGTCCATTGTTGATGTGATTGACGACTTGAATGTTTGATAATTCTCTTCATAGATTCTTGATCATATGTGCTTTGATTGATTGTACTTCACTAGTGTTAATTGTGTGCTTGAATTAACTTGCTTGGAAGGCCATGTGTGTATAGCCGTATGAAAAATTGTAAGTGTACTTATGTCAAAAACTAGACATAAAACATTACATAAAGCAACCATGAAAACATTCACCACCGCACATAATGACAATGTCCTTAGACCCCCTTATTCAATTTCAGGACAGGTCTAGGATGAGAGCAACCACAAAAAAAATGATTTTATTAAGATATCCTCTTTGCAACCACAATGATGCACTCATCATTTACAATACAATTCAACTTATATTTGATTCTTACAAATTTTAATTGATCTTCAAATTTCTCCATATAGCATTTTGAAAAATCAAACAAGAGTTCTCACTCATGAAAATTTGAGAAAAATGACAAATACCCACTCAAGATATCCTTTTAAATTCCAAAAACACACAAAGCCCCCTTCTCATTGTCACTAATGCTCATTCTCATTTACTAATGGCAAACATGTTAAATTCACTCACCTTAATGGTGAAAAGGTTTTAAGTTCTCTTTAGCTCCACCTTATCACTTTTATCCAAAAGTGAAAATATCATTGATCTACAGAAAAAGCCTGAGAAAATCCCAAGACCTCATTCTGTTGCTTATCTCAGAGGTCTGTTGTACAAAAGTCTTCACGGGAAGATGGCAGGTGATCATAGCTAAGGTGGAAGTCCTGAATCAGATCATGATGATCATTATTGAGGAATATTCTTGTTGCTAGGCCGAGAATTTGATATTGAAGGAGCTTATGTTCAATGTTGTGTCGACTTTGTAAGAGGCGAGAGAGCTTGCAAAGCGTTTCAGAGAGATTTTGTATAGCGAGAAGATTATTATGCAGAGCGACTTAGACGTGGTCATCAACAAACTCAATTGTCGTGTCTGATAAAAAAAAAAAAAATACCTCAACGATTGGAGATGGTGTCCAAGATTTTGGGGATACAGTCCTTGGAAAGACACCTGGAGTAGAACCTCACGTTACAAGAATTTATCAATTCTTGGAACGACACCTCAATAATCGAAGAGGATGTAATTTATTTTGGAAAACACTACCATTATTCCTCTTTGAAGTGGACTATGCATTGATGAGGGCGATTTGTTGAGAAAATTCACAGAATTGTTGGGCATGTCAAAGTACAGAGAGCGATATTTCTCAAACTGTTGCTCTGCTTCATCCCGCGGCTCTCGATTAATCTTTCACCTTTGATCAAGATCGAAATTTCTCTCATTTGGCACTGGCCTTACTGTGTTGAAAAAAAATATAAATCTTTGCGTTTACCAGTGGGCTGTTGTCATCACTATCACTAGATTGCACCAAATCACTAGATCGCACTAGTTCTCATACTAGATCTAGGTTTCACAAGCATGAGGTTTGATTGTTGATACATGCAATAATTATACACCAAATCATCCAGAACAGGCAGAGAGCAGAACAGGTATGCAAGAAAACAATGGAGCTTCGATTTATTGGTCTATACAGAGCACCATCAAAAAAACACAACCGAGGTTATGCGCCTTCGGGCTTTCAAAAATTTCAACTTTTTGTTTATAAAGAAGCCCAATCAATCTTGGTCATGAATTTGGGGTTTTCGCTCAACTTTTTCCTTGAGAAGAAACGAGGGTTCATGCCATGCCCTTGAATTGTGCCTTATGAGATATCGTTCCACTGCTTCCTGAGCAACAAAGAAACGGATTTTTGTACAGGCGTAATTGTTTGAGGCTGTCAATGGAGCTGATGTTGGAGTCTGTATGGAGAAAGTTGTCCAGGAAGCATTGAAGCAGGATGGTGCAACTATCTCCTTGATCTTACAAAGGAGATCAACCCTCAATAAGTGCCTTTGCCAATACGCCACATTGTTGAGCCTTGGTATCACCGATCACGAGGGGAGCCACAGAGACGATAGCTAAAAGTAGTAATCAGACAGTTCTAGATCAATGTGCCAATTGATTGTCGTAAGATCTCTCAAGAGGCAGCACATCTGGCTGCAACAAAATGCATTAGCACTTGTTCCTAGCACGAGGTTGTCCTTTTCGTCATGTCCTTCAATGAGGTAAACAAACATCCATCTTACAGTTTTATTGTCAAAGTCATTGACTTCTACCCAGCACAACAAATGATTGCAGGCATAAGAATGCAGTGAGGCCACTTGTGGGTGGTTACAGGCTGCGATTTTGCAGATCTTAGGCGTTTATTTCCAAAAATATGAAGGGTAATTCAAGTGCAGTTGAACGAAGGACCTTCATGAGACCAGGTTGTTGAATTTAAAGAGACTAAAATAGGAGACCAATGCTTTTGGAATTCAGATCTGTGAAATTATATCCGTCAGTCGGGCTTACAATGAGACTTCGACCAGTTCTGAGATTGCTCAAGGTTGATTTTGATGAGATTTGCAGATCACTCGCCTTTGCCTTACGCATTCATCTAATAATTGCGATTTTTTACTGTATTCCGAGATCTGGATCTCTGCTTCACGGTTAATTCTCTTGGATCCTCTTTCTTCATGCGCATCTTCACACCATCGGTTGCACCTCACCATCGATCAATACTAATCGCTTCCTGGTAGTTTGCTAATGTGATTGATGTTGATTGCGAACAGATCTTAATGTTCCATACGAATTGTTATCGATCTCGTAACATAGAGGAGGCAGATCATCGTGCTTGAGAAGATAGAATTGCTTTGACATGCCAAGAGTAACCATCATCCATCAACTCAGATTCTAAATCACTCATGGAAAACTACCATGAACACATCAGGTCCTTAAGACCATAAGAAGCTCTGATACCAATTGATAAAATACATACAAGAAGAACAAAATGGCGGAAAAGGCATATTAGCCAACCCTTGATTATTCACTCCAATGTTACATATTTATAGTACAATGGGTGATGCCACCTCATAGAGAGATTTTCTCTAGATCCTAAAATCATGCATGATGACTAGGC
>ML799592.1:344795-362831 GCA_009831015.1 Picea engelmannii
TTGTCTTAGTTTTCTTTGATGATATCCTCATCTATAGAAAAACCTGGACAGACCATCTTGCTCATGTGGATCGAGTTCTCCATCTCCTCTCTCAGCACCAACTTTTCCTGAAACAATCTAAATGTGCTTTTGGCGCCTCAGAAATCGAGTACTTGGGTCATCTGGTTGGCAAGGATGGCATCAGGGTGGATCCTAAAAAGATTGAAGCTATGCAATACTGGCCTCACCCGAAGACTCTCAAAAGCTTGTGTGGATTTCTGGGCTTAAAAAGTTATTATCGCAAGTTTGTTAAGAATTATGGAAAGATTGCAACACCTCTCATGACACTCCTAAAAAAGAACTCTTTCACTTGGACTCTAGCAGCTTCTCAAGCTTTTCAAACCTTGAAGATAGCCATGTGCACCACCCCAGTCTTGTCCCTTCTTGATTTCACAAAGACCTTTGTCCTAGAATGTGATGCTTCAGAGAAAGGAATTGGTGATGTCCTTATGCAAGAGGGTCATCCTTTGGCCTTTACCAGCAAGAAACTGTCTGAACGAAATCTGGTTAAATCAATCTATGAAAAGGAAATGTTGGCTATTCTACATGTCGTTGATCTGTGGTGCCCTTATCTATTGGGGAAACGCTTCCAAATTAAGACAGGCCGTCAAAACCTCAAGTATTTTTTGGAACAACACATTTCCTCCCTAGAGTAACAAAAATGGGTGACTAAGCTCTTTGGATATGGTTATGATATCATTTACAAGAAAGGCAAAGACAATGTGGTTGCGGATGCACTTTCCTGACAATATGAAGATGAAGCATCCCTTTTTTCTCTCTCCTTCATTGTACCAGATTGGCTCCAATCCATTTGCCAGGAATGGCTACACGATCCCAAAAGTTTGCATCTAATACAACAATTGCAGTCGAATGCTCCAGTTTCCCCAGGGTACTCTTGAATCCATGATGAGCTTCAATACAAAGGTTGTTTGTATTTAAGTAAACAATAAAAACTTAAATCCACGGTACTTTCTGAGCTTCATGCTACACCCACAGTTGGGAACTTCGGGTTTACCAAAGCCTATGACAGGGTCAAACGTTCTTTTTTCTGGGATGGTATGAAACAAGATGTTCATAATTTTATCATTGAATGTGAGGTGTGTCAACGCAATAAGGGCGAAACAATCAAATATCCTGGCACACTACAACCGCTTCCGATTCCACCTGCTATTTGGAGGGATATCTCTGTGGATTTTATTACAGGCTTACTCAAATCAGGAAATAAATCAGTCATCATGGTGGTTGTTGATCGCCTTTCCAAGTATGCTCATTTATTGTCTCTTCAACACCCATTTACAACATCCATTACGGCTCAAATTTTCATGGATCAGGTCTTCAAGCTTCATGGCATGCCGCATTCTATTGTTTTTTATCGTGACCCAAATTTCACCAACAATTTTTGGCAAGAATTGTTCAAGCTACAAGGCACCCAATTGCATCTCAGCACAGCTTATCATCCCCAGACTAATGGTCAAACTGAATTTGTCAACAAGTGTTTGGAAACATATTTGAGGTGTTTTGCCTCAGAAAAACAAAATCAATGGGCTCAATGTTTACCCCTAGTTGAATGGTGGTACAACACTTCATACCATACAACTACACACATGACTCCTTTTGAAGCAGTATATGGACAAAATTCACCTTCAGTTCTCTCATACTTACCAGGTGTCTCGAAGGTCCAGGCGGTTGACCAAACACTTACAATTCGAGAGGCTATTCTCCATACCCTCAAAGAGAATTTGGTCATGGCACAGAATCACATGAAGCAATAAGCAGATCAAGGTCACTCTGAATGTCAATTTGCAGAAGGGGATCATGTGTTTCTTCAACTGCAACCTTACAAGCAAAATTCCCTCAAGGTCGAGCATTGTCAGAAGATGGCGCACAAATTTTATGGTCCTTATACTGTTCTCAAGTGTGTGGGACAGGTGACCTATCAATTAGCTTTGCCTAGTCATTCTAAGCTACATCATGTTTTTCATGTTTCATGCTTAAAGAAGGTGATTGGAACTAAGTGCCAAATTCAAACCAACCTTCCCGAGTTGGACGAAGAAGGATCCATTTGGCTATAGCCAGAAGCAGTTTTGGACCAGCGTGAGCGTCGCCTACGTCAGAGAACCATCAAGGAAGTGTTAGTCCAGTGGAAAGATACAATTCCAGCAGATGCCACTTGGGAACTAACTACCATTCTGCAGCAATTTCCACATCTCAAGCCTTGAGGACAAGGTTGTTTTTAAGGGGGAGGACATGTTAGGGACCTAACCCGCACATAGGTAGAACAATATATTCAGATGTAATAAAGGTCAATATTAATAAGGCCTTGCAATAAAGTAGAATAAGTCGACTGTAAGAAGACCTAATAGAAGCCTCTCCTTCTAGAAGGATCTTCCTCTAGATGGTTCTTTTGATAGACATATTTAGTATAAAGAGGAGTCGAGGGTATGAGAACCCTAGCTTGGATATTATTGTAATAGAGCTCTGCTTAACTGGAGGTTGCCCCCTCGAAGAGGCCCGTGAACATTTCTCACAGAATCAAAGTGCTCTTTCTAGTGTTATTTTGATATAATTTCAGTGTTATTGTGGTGGTGTTCTCATTATATTGTTGTTTATCTGCCATTTCTAGCATTTTATTTTTGCTCTACATATTTTTTATATCTGGAATATTACATTGTTTCTGGGTACCTGTCCATCCTCGTTCAATTTGTTTTGGAAAACCCACTTTGTACCAATCATGTTCTTGTTCTTCGGTCTTGGAACCAGTTCCCATGTGTCATTATTCTCTATTCGATCCAATTCTTCATCCATAGCCTTAATCCAGTGTTTATCTTTGCTGGCCTCTTCAAAATTGCTTGGTTCAATTGTAGATAACAATGTTAGATGTTGTTGTTCTAGTGAAAGTAATCTTCTTCGAGTTTCAACTCCTACATCTTTATTCCCAATAATTTGTTCTAGTGGATGATTTTTTGTACTTGTCGGCTAGGTGTCTTAGGAGGTATATGTTGCTCATCTTCCTCTTGTTTTGTTTATGGCTTCTCTTCTTCTTCTGTTTCTTCCTCTTTTAGATCTTCCTCGCTATCCTGCTCTTTTGAATCTTTGCTTCCTTCTTTTCTCTTCCATACATCTATCTCATCAATCGTTACATTGATGCTTTCCACGATTTTGTTGAGTCTTGGACTGAAGCATTTATATGCTTTGTTTTTTCTTGAATACCCAACTAGTATGCACTTGTCAACTCGGGAGTCAAATTTTCCAAGCCTTCCATATTTTTTTTTTATATAATATTTGCTTCCAGATACTTTGAAATGCTTCACATTTGTCAGTCTTCCTTTCAATAACTCGTCAGGAGTCATATCATTGTTACTTCTGAGCATTCCTTTGTTCATAATGTGAATTCTTGTATGTATTGCTTGTGACCAAAAGATGTCACTCAACTTGGAATATTTCAACATGGTTTTGGCCATTTCATGTATTGTTTTGTTCTTCCTTTCGAAAACTCCATTTTGTTGAGGTGTCCTGGCTGCCGATAATTATCTCTTTATTCCATGTTTTCCACAGAAATCCATAAATTCATTTGATGTAAATTCCCCTTCATTGTATGATCTCAAACACTTGATTTTCAAATCCATCTCGGTTTCAACCATCTCTTTGTATATCTTGAAGTGTTTGAATGCTTCTGACTTCTTCCGGAGAAAGAAAACTGCAGTCATTATTGTGTAGTCATCAAATAATAGCATAAAATATTGTTCTCCATTTAATCCCTTCGTTCTTGTAGGTCCACATAGGTCAATGTGTACAATCTCCAATGGTTTTGTCGTGGAATACTCTTTTGACTTGAACTTGGTCCTGGTTTGTTTTCCTTGTAGACAATGCTCATATAGAGTATTTGTTGGCTTTGAAATCTTGAGCATTTCTTTCATTGCTTCCTTTCTGTTGATTTTGACCAGGTTATCAAAGTTCATGTGACCCATTCTTTTGTGCCAAAGCCAACTTTCATTTTCCTTTCCTAAGCAACATCTTTCCTTTCTAATTTAATTGAGGACATATATGTTGTTTAGAGTTCTTCTAGCTATAGCCACCAACTCCCCTGATCCTTCTTTTCTTATCTCACATTTATCTGAGTCAAACACAAGCATGTGTCCTTGATCACACATTTGACTTACACTTAGTAGATTGTGCTTCATATCTTCGACCAGTAGAACATTTTCTGCTTTGGCATCTTTACTTCCAAGCTTGAATGTGCCTCTTCCTATAATTATGGATGAGTTATCATTTCCAAATGAAATTGATCCATCTCATTCCTTCTTCAGTTTCAGAAACGTGTTCTTGTCACCTGTCATATGATTTGAACAACCGTTGTCAACATACCACCCACTTTTCTTGTGTTAATCTTGTAAAGCAAGTGAGCATTCTTCAGTGTTGAATTGATATTGCTTCCTTCTCCATGTCCTTTGTGGTTCTTGTTTGATATTCTACTTCGGTTCCCTTGGAGGAATAGTCAGTCTGCAACCTTTGGTCATGTGTCCAAATTTGTTGCACTTGTAGCACTCTACTTTGTTACTTAGTGAACCAAAATTGTTGTGATTTCTATTTTTTTCTTCATGTGACCTTCTAGGATAATTGTTGTTTGAATAACCTTCATAGTTGCTTATGTTCTTGGCATAGGCTCTACAGTTTGCAGCTTTGTATCCAAAATTGTTACAAGAATAACATAAACCAAGAAAAATAGTTTGATACCTGAATGTAGGGGATCTTCTAAATGGTGTTGATCTTCTGAAGCCTTCTTCTTCTTGAGATGATGTTGATTGTTGATTCTTTGTTCTGAATATTCTAGGTGATCCAGTTCCTCTATGATTTTCTTCTTGAGTACCTCTAACTATTTATGCATAGGTTCTTTGTTCTGCTTCATGTTTTGTTGTCTTGGAGCTCGAACCTTTCTCATTTTTCATCTAGTTGCATCCTAGCTCAGATCTGCCATAGTATGGCCTTTGATTGTTGATGATCTCATCCAATATCTTGGTGTTATTCTGATGCATGTCTTTCTTCTAAAGATATTTTCTTAAGGTGACTATTTTTGTTTCCAAGCTTTCAATCATATTCTCCCTATCTTCTAACTGATTTCTGAGTGTTTCTTGAATTCTTTTGTGTTCTTCTACCTGGATTTTAAAATTCATGATTATTTTCTCGACTTCTTCTGAGTTGGAATTTTGAGATCCTTATTTCTTCTTTAACTCTGCCTTAAGTGACTTGATTTGCTTTCTTTCTTTCCCTAGTTCCTCTAAGGTGTTGATTAATTCTTCTATGAGATCGAATTCGTCTTCTTATTCAGAATCCTCTTCATCATCATTTACTACCATGAAGAGTACTCTTTTTAAATCACTGTCACTATCATTATCCTCGTGTGATAAAGAACTGTCTTCCTTTGAGTAGAAGCTTTTCTTGAAGAACTTATTTTTGTTCCTTCTCTTGTCTCCCTTTTTCTTTTTCTTTTTCTTCTTGGAATATTCTTCTTCATTGCTACATTTATTATTAGCATAATGACATTTAGAAGCAAAGTGACCAATACCATCACAATTAAAACATTTAAATGGAATCATACCTTTGTACTTCTCGGTTTCTCTTTTCAACTTTCTTACGAAGTTTTCCACTTCTTCATCTTCCTCTTAATCATTGTTGCAGCTAGAATCTGGTTTTGACTTTTTCTTGTTCTACTTGTTTGTCTTCTTGGATTCCTTGAACGTTTATTCCTTCGTGGCTGGGTTCTCTTGTTCTATCCTCATTTCATAAGATGTGAATATTCCATGTAGCTCGTCCATGCTCAAATTTTCAAGATCTGTTCTTTCTTCCATGGTGGATATCTTAGGATCAAATCTCATAGGTAGAGATCTTAGAATTTTTTGAACAATCATTGATTCATCAACTTCTTCTCCCAGTCCTCTAATAGTGTTCACTATTTCGTCAACTCGTAGAAAGTAGGTTGCAATGTATTCATCTTCCTTCATCTTTAGTTGCTCAAACTTATCTCTGGGGGTTTGAAGCTTAGCTCCCTTAACTTTGGTATCTCCTTTGTAAATCTTTTGAAGTTTATCCCAAAGATCCTTTATGGTCTTTCAATGCATAAATTTAACCAATACTGAATCACCCAGACTACTCAGAATGGTGTCTTTATCCTTTGATTTATTTTTCATTGAGTTTCTTTCCATATTTATCAATTGGGGGAGTGGTTGGCGCTGTATATCCGTCTACTACTAACTGCCAAACATCAAATCCTTGTGCAAGTAAAAAGGTTTGCATCCTTTTATTCCAAAAGGCATAGTTTTGTCCATCAAACCTTGGTGCTCTAATATTAGAGTATTCCATGATCTCCTTCCAATGGTTAAACTATTTCTTGAAGTACCTATTCTAATACCAATTGTTGGAATATTGATAAGGGGGTGAATCAGTATGAGCACTTTATTATCAATGTTAACCACAATATGTAATCATTAACATCATCAATAGTATATCATCAATATATCATGAGCAGTATAAATCAACAGAGCATAATAGACATCTACATAAACACAATACACAATAATTTGTGTGGAAACCCAAATGGGAGAAAACCACAGAACAATTTTCTTATTTATCAAAAGAATACATTCATTGGAAGCACCAGCTTCTCAATTCTTCGGCTACAACTGGAAGGAGGCTACAACTCCCTACATTCTTTGGCTCCAACCAGAAGGAGGTTGTAACCCCCTGATTCCCAGGCTCCAACCTGAAGGAAGCTCCAACTCCCTGTGTTCTTCGGCTACAACCGAAAGGAGGATACAACCCCATTTCCTTGACCCATCCTGCAACCTTGAAATATAAATGTAGACCAACTATCACTACCATAATCATTGCCACTGTCATTGTCACTGTCATTGTCCATGTCACTGCCACTTTCACTGTCACATCAACCTGTCACTGAATCCAACATGTCACTGTATCCAACTTGTAACTAATCATCAACATGAGCTATACCAAAACGTATACCATATCATCCATCAACTATGTACCAACATATGTAGTATAACATGCATTAATCATGTACCATAAGATATGTCAAATGTAGATATTGTTATCACTCCAAGAGTCCTTCCCTGACTGTAAAAGGAATGAGCTTGGCAACTTAAATATTCAAGAATGTATGGGAAATAGGATCAAGTGGGATGACTGGATATGCTCTTATTTACTCAAGAAACATATGAATCCACTCAAAAACAAAAGGCTTTCAACTAGACTATTCGGAAGGTTTAAATCAAAGGTGTGAAAGTATGGAGAATTACTTATTATATCAGTAGAATCATATACACAGTTGTGCATGTGAAAGACCAATTATAACGGGCAGGAATGCTTATAAGCTAAGTCTATTAATGAAGAGATGAAATGACAGTCATCTGTCATTAGATAAACAATGTATACAAGCTTATTATATCAACGAAGAGATTACATGATAGTCATATGTCATTAGATATACATAGAACAATGCATACAACACTACTCATAAACATGGAAAAGATAGAAGATGGAAAACTGAACAAAATACAATGAAAGAAGCTTATGTGTCAAGATGTATTCATAGATGTCTTCAATACATGAAAAATGGCTTTAAGTCTCCAAAGTTGAACAATAGTCCTCGAGACTGTGTTCTTCCCCCTTCTTTTTACCATATATCAATAGGCTTAAATAGACTTTACATAGCTGTTACAGATCCCAAGAAAGTGGATCTCAAGCTACCTATCAAAAAGAGATTAATCTAATTACAACAAAAGGGAAAAGATCCTATCTTTAAGGGATTAGATCCCATCTAAAACTTGAGTCTTCAAGTACCAAACAAGATACCTTTGAGGATAAAGAAGTCTTCTTGAATCATCTTTGCAACCTGTAGCATGATTTATCATATAAAAATCAAGAAGAAGTCGACTTTGACTAAAATTCTTCCACTTGTTGATCTTTTGTAAATCTCTGCACTTTCGGCAGCTTACACATATAGAACAGTGCAGAACAAGCTGTTGAAAGTCAGGGGATTCGATTTTGATTGTCCCATACACTTGGAGGTATAATATTAATATCCTCAACTGGAGAATAGAGGCCAAGAAGAGATAACACAAGCCCTGTAAATGGTGCATCTCTCAAATAATGTCAATAACCATTTCTAGTCTGCAAGCACCATGTAACTCTTGATGCATGGCAACATACATACTTGATTAATAAGGATTGTATGCTTGTGTTATTGCAAACCATTCTTCATCATAATGAACCTCATGCAGCCCTACATCAGATTCTATTTCAATAACCTGGATAAAATTGTGGCTAGGAAGACACCTATCTAGTGCAAGAAATTTTGTGTTAGGTCCATTCTTCCCATGTTGAATAACTGCTACAAATATAGTGTGCAGATGTACAGAGAAGCGATATGAAAGCTTCATCTTCTTCAAAGTTCTTCAGCAGGTTTACTTCCCAAAGACTTGTTTAAATCATTGAATGGCTAGCATTCATGTGTTGATGGCAGGAAATTGAGATAAAAATCGTGTTGCATGGAAGTGGATAAACTCAATACTTTCAGCATGCTAGTTCCTAAAGTATATAAACTCTTGATGCATGGCAACATACATACTTGATTAATAAGGATTGTATGCTTGTGTTATTGCAAACCATTATTCATCATAATGAACCTCATGCAGCCCTACATCAGATTCTATTTCAATAACCTGGATAAAATTGTGGCTAGGAAGACACCTATCTAGTGCAAGAAATTTTGTGATAGGTCCATTCTTCCCATGTTGAATAACTGCTACAAATATAGTGTGCAGATGTACAGAGAAGCGATATGAAAGCTTCATCTTATTCAAAGTTCTTCAACAGGTTTACTTCCCAAAGTCTTGTTTAAATCATTGAATGGCTAACATTCATGTGTTGATGGCAGGAAATTGAGATAAAAATCGTGCTGCATGGAAGTGGATAAACTCAATACTTTCAGCATGCTAGTTCCTAAAGTAATCCAACTAAACCATTTTCTTTCTATACATGATTCACCCATTTGGCCCTAATCCAAACTCGTTCAATGCTTCACACATCAAACATGTAAATATCATCACCGGTCCTGGAAGAAAAACCCTTGGCAGAAAAATCTTTGGTAGATAGAGACTATGAATACTTAGGTATCTCCTCAAATTTGAATTACTTCCTTGTACAATAAAAAAGCGTTATTCTTGAGATCATTGTAGTGAAATCCTTTGTGCCAGAGAAATGGAAGTTGTTGCAGTGAAAAGTCTTATTACAAAGGCCCTCATAGAAAGCACATGTATATAATCCTCAGAAACTAATTGGCTTGGCGATTGACAGGAGTAAATATCGGTTTTCTTTCCCTGTAAACACTATGTCTATTGCTCTCATCGATGCTTTGATTATGGTAGTTTGGCGATAGATACCTCAAACCTTATAGCTCAACGCAAATCCTCATGTTCATGGCTTTTCCTCGTGGCCAGGTGCCTTCGACCTGTCAAACATTCCAACAACCAAGCTATGCTTACCAAAGGATACCTACGCACAAATCCTCTACCTGCAAATCAGGCATTTGGCAACTGTACATTTTGCGTTCAGAGATAGAATCCCCCATGCATCAGATGTTTAGATCCTTTAGCCTTTTGAATGCACCGGCATATACATAGTTGATGATATGAGTGGATTATGTGGTATAGAAATCTGCGCTGAGATTTGTATGACATGTGTTAGTTTATGACGGTTTAGGAGTCCGACAGGACAGGTTAACCGGTGGCTAACTCTGCACTTTCGGTAGCTTATAACATCCTTCGCCAGCCTTTTTAACTGTCGAAACTGGGAGCTTTCGGCAGCTTACAACACAATAAAATTCGACCCTTAGTTGTTGAAAGCTAATTCTTTAGCAATTTTTCCTCATGACTTTAAAACAAATATTCTTTGAAAAGACCATTCTGGAAACGTTAGGAAAAATTTGGGAAGAATCTATCACCTAATGACTTGGAATCCTCAAATGAATTTGAGGAGATAACAGATACCATAACATCAATGATGAGTAATTAATCATATATCAAATCATGTATCATCTATTTAAGCATCAACCATGCATAGAAACTATATCATATACCATAGCATAGATATGTACCATATCATAAATGAAGTGTCTCAAAGAACCAAAGCATGTGACTCATGCATATGCCACGATACATCAAACATACATCTACAAAACAAACACATAAGCATACATATACCTTTGTAGTTGATCTGATACATTATAGTGCTGACCTATAACTTTTCTTCATACCTCAACAACCTAGTACTAGCATTTCCCAATCTTTCATGAGCTTTTCACAGATCTGCAACTTTCTCTTCTATTACCTGTGGATATTTGTGCTTTTGTCTAGTGCAACCCGCATACATCCACACCCTTCTGACCTGTAATCTGCGGATACCTCATAACCTAGGGTTACTCACATTTGTTGCAACTCCGAGACTTTCGCACTTCTCACTTGTCGCTACCTTAGATTTCGCTGTCACAAAACTTGCCAATAGATCACTAGTTCACTAGAAGATGTTCAATAGAATGAATGAGTGAATGTACTTGTGAATGACTCATTGAGGTGTATTTATACTTTTTTTGGGTAACCTATCTCCTTAACTTAGGGGCTTCTTGACTTTCTTGTTACAACCACTTTACCCTTTCATTAAAGACTTTTATCCAACTAGGGGCTTCTTGACCATTCTTTGGGGCTTCTAACTTCACAAGGCCATAACTCCTCAACCATGAGGAACTATGTGGCATACCACCTGTTAACACTGAAAGTCACCCTCAGATTGTGGGAGGATAAGCCCAACACCCATCAGAATTTTTGGTGGATGTTGGTTTTATATGACTGGAGGTCAATGGACAAAACTCAATATATGAATGTTGTTCAACACTGAACTAGAAAAGAAATGCATAAGGAAGTGAGGGCCACAATTAACTTCAGTCGGTGAATTGAGTTTAAGTGTGAGCAGAGGGAAGACTTAGTAAGAAAGGTGGACAAGACTATTATGGGCATTAGGCCTTCAAGCAGCTTGGAGAGGAAAAACTCAGACTCAAGATCACTCTTAAGCTCAAGTTTCAGACATTGAAATATGTCCAAACAACAAAGTCACAACAACACAATGATCAAACCTACATCACCATGCAGCTACAACAACTCGACTAGATCCTCCATGCCCGAGCCATTCAGTGTAAGAGGGAAAAAGATCACAAGGAAGCTGACTAAAACTGGTCATGATACCACTGCAATCAAACCTACATTACAACATCATAACAACCCTCGACTGGATCCTCCATGCCTAAGTGTTTTAGCACAGTTTTTACAAAGATATGAAAAGAGGTTGACTTATATTAATCTGAAAGTCTCAAATCTTATACATAACCAGAGAACAGTTATGGCATCAAAACATTACAAAATAAGGAGCTATGCTCAACCAGTTGATGACCATAACAAAATATCAAAACTACTTATTTATACTCATAACAGTCCCCAACTATCAAGAGAGTGATCTGGCCACTACATTCAAAACTTTGCGTCTGAGAAATCTTCTGTCAGACTATGCATGTATCCCTCTGTCAGACGCGAGATCAGATCAACATGGGTCTACAGGAGAATCCATCCATGGGGGTACCTCGGGTTGACAACTCTATTTTCCACGGCCAACTCCTCCATACTTTCTAATTACTGAGCGAGTCGAGGTTTCAACAACCAACTCCATTTTCATTAACTACCTTTTCTTGGGATTGAAATGCGGCTTAATGCCCAGGGGGCGGCCACACGCTGCTCTTGGATAGGATGTTATATAAACACGTGATTGCAGGGCCACTCAAAGGTGGTTTAGGTTCACACCGCTTTTGAGCCCGCAATCCACCACATTTTGCCACATATTGCTTATTCCAAACCACAGTTTCAATTGCGAGACCGCTCAAGAAAATTATCGCTCGAGCACGTCGCGTCCCCGCAATGGACTATGGTCATTGATCTTGTGATCTTGGGCTAGGATTTACGATCAATGACTCAAATCTTCCTTCTTCAGATCAATGGATCAAATCTTCCCTTTCTGAATCAATGGTCGAGATCTGCTTTGCGATTCGGGCTTCGCACTTTTCAAACCTCAAACCTCCTTTGTCTTCTATGGATTTTACCTGGAGTAAAGGATTTGGTGACGTTCATCTCCTACTGATCGACGACTTAGATGCTTTTCGGGTCTCCGGGCTCCGGGAAAATCAAATATCAAATCTCGCTTACCTTCTGTGTTTTTTACCCGGAGTTGTCGATCTATTGACGTGTGTCTACTTCAATCAACGACTTTGATCCTGCTTCGAGACTTTGACCCCTTCAACGAGATCGACGACCCTTATGTTCCCTTCTTAATCAATGATCGAGAGCTACTTCAGGTCTTTGGGCTTTTCCCCCCTTCGCTTTCCTCTGGAACTCTAGATCTGGCGCCGCGTGTCCATTTGAATCAGACGGTTGAGACTTACTCTGGGCCTTCGGGCTTCGGGTGTTTTTCATGGCGCTATACTTCATGCAATTCTGAAACTTTGAATACTTGGGGGGGCGTTAATCTGATCCTCATAGGGGATGTCCACCGTCGTAAAACTGAGCCCGCCAGTTTGTATTTTAAGCCCGAAATGAGCTACTTTGCATGTTGCGCTAGAACGCTTCCTGTGAAGATCACGAACTTGGATGACCTGCTACCCTTGACAACTATACATGGTAACATTTGGCTCCACAAAGGATGGCATGCTCCCTGTGAGATGCCAAGAACAAGTAGTTCCAGTCGCCTTCTGCATTGGGCTAATGGAGTCATGCTCAAAAAACATCCTGCTAAGGATTAAAGGCCGACACGCACACTATCCTAAAAATGAAAGCAAAATACATGGGCTCCAGGAGGAGCTTATTTATGTACATTCCTAGACTAATTGATTTTTACAAAGCACTAGGTGAAAGAAAACTTCCACCATATCCATTCAAGCAACTCCCGAGCTCCAAACTTGTTTACTCTGTCACTGATCAAATAAAAACAATGCAACTGTGACAACAAAATGATTACGCTTTTAAGCTCTCCTCCCAGTTCTGAAGTTAGGATAAAGCTGAGCGGCTCCAAGACATGAAGGAAATGAAACTCCATGTACTCCCTTATAGGTTCATAGAGAAAATGACAAAATCCATTGGGCTAGTGACAGAAAACATGCTCTGTCTTACAGCTAGTCACACACGACTGATGCAGGCTGACTGATCCCAGGTGATGGTTTCTCATTTGCAGGCTCTGGGCAAGATATGAACTGCACATTTGGTACTCCCTCTTCTTCTTCATGACTCTCCCAAGGATCATAATCATAATCATCATAAACAGGAACCATGGGAAAGATTTGCTCTTTATCATGCTCTTGAATGTCCTATGCAGGCCCCGGATGGCTGATTTCCACACAATGTTTTTCCTTAATGAATAAAGGAAAAGTCTCTATAGTGAGGTCTTGGAAATTTTTAAAATATGAAACATATGACTCCATGTATATAGCCATAGGATCATGAATCATTTGACAGAATCTTGGTTGCTTTAGAAGACCAAGTTGCTCCTCTGTAAATGCCTCTCTGCTTGTAAATAAAAGACTTCTCTGTTCTTTTGAAAAAAACTCTTGATCATCAACAGTTGCAGTCTCTTCTTCATAGGAATGATCATAATATAATGGTGCAACGGGATTTCAAATGCCATAACTATGATCAACCAATAACGTATAGTTATCTATGCAATCAACCACTGCTACATGCTCAAAATGTCTCGGAAACTGATCATAAGATGGATATGCATTCCTGCCCATAGAATCTGCAAATATGGAAGGATCTATTTCCAAATGTGAGTCACATCCACCTCCTCACTGTTGTTCCAGAGCTGAATTATACTCATTGTCTTCTTGCTCGAAATCTGAAACATACTAACAATCTTCTTGCTCAGAATCTGAAACATACTAACAGTCTTCTTGCTCAGAATCTCAAACATATTGATAGTCTTCTTTCTTATGTACATGCAATTTTTCATAATGTGCTTGCGTACGAACTCCCTTGCTAGCCTTGATGTTCTCTTCGACCTCTTCAACATCTTCAAACATTTGTCTTAAAGATGAAGATTTCCTTTCTCCTAGGAGAAGGACAAGCTCTGAATGTTGAGCCATGACATAGTACACCATGGCAGCAATCTCTGTGGGTCTGATCTCCACAGGCATACTATGATAAACACTATAAAACCTCATGTTGAAGACAGCCAAGGCTTCCTCTTCCCCTCTCCTCAAGTCATTAAACTCAAACCAGTATTGATCAAGGGACTTGTTCTCACTCCAACACTTTAAAAATGCATGGCATAGCTCGGTCCAGGAGCCAATAGAACCGGCTTCCAGACATCTAAACCACACATCAACATCTCCAGACAAAGAGTGTGAGAACAACCTCATGGCAACATCCTCGTGAACAATATCGAACTGGTCAACAAAGTTCTCAAAGGCCCCCCCAGAAAATCGAGGAAGATACTCAAAGGAATAAAGAGGATAAGGATGAAGGTCAAGTGGCAGCCTTAAAGGTTTAAACAACTTATTTCTGATTTTAATTTGAAAAGAAGTGGGTTGATCATGAGGATTAACGAGTTGATGGCAAGGCTCAGTAGGAATAACAGAAGGTAACGATATTTGAGAAGACTGTAAATTATTTTCAACCTCCTTAGGGCTACAAGGGTGATAAATATCAAGAGGAGATGTAATACAAATCTCACTTTTATGAATAGGCAGAGGTGAAGACACAAGATCGGTATCTACAACATAAGAAGAGGGCATGTTTTCTTCTTCCAAGGATGGATAAATAAAGGAAGGCCTATTATCATTTGAATAGACAAAGTAGAGGATAATCCTCTTTATATGTGAAGGAAAAGAGAGAAATGAGTTGATAAACAAGAACATGATTTCATGAATAAAGCTCATAAAGTGATACATGGTCTTCCCCTTCGGTATGGTCATCTTTCTGTCAACATGATCCTCCCCAGTGGAGTCTTCAATTGTGGAGTTGCCAGGTGCAAGTTGCAATCTTCAATGGTTCTGATGTCTGATGCACCTTAAGAATCAGAAGCTCATTGTCGTTCTATCCCAGGGAAAAGTCTTCAATTCGTTCCCCGACAACAACGCCAAGAACGTTAGCACTGAAATTCACCCTTAGATTGTGAGAGGATAAGCCCAATACCCATCATATTTTTTGGTGGATGTTAACAGGTTTTATATGAGTGGAGGTCAATGGACAAAACTCAATATATGAATGATGGTCAACATAGAAGTGGACAAGAAATGCACAAGGAAGTGAGGGCCACAACTAACTTCAGTCAGTGAATTGAGTTTAAGTGTGAGTAGAGGGAAGAATTAGTAAGAAAGGTGGACAAGACTGTTATGGGCATCAGGCCTTCAAGCGGCTTGGAGAGGAAAAACTCAGACTCAAGATCACTCTTAAGCTCAAGTTTCAGACACTAAAATATGTCCAAACAACAAAGTCACAACAACACAATGATCAAACCTACATCACCATGCATCTACAACAACTCAACTGGATCCTCCATGCCCGAACCATTTAGTGTAAGAGGGAAAAAGATCATAAGGAAGATGACTAAAACTGGTCATGATACCATTGCAATCAAACCTACATTACAACATCATAACAACCCTCGACTGGATCCTCCATGCCCGAGTGTTTTAGCACAGTTTTTACAAAGAGATGAAAAGAGGTTGACTTCTATTAATCTGAAAGTCTCAAATCTTATACATAACCAGAGAACAGTTATGGCATCAAAACATTAAAAAATAGGGAGCTCTGCTCAACCAGTTGACAACCATAAAAAAATATCAAAACTACTTATTTATACTCAGAACAGTCCCCGACTATCAGGAGAGTGATCTGATCACTACATTCAAAACTTTGTGTCTGAGCAGTATTTTGTCATACTATGCATGTATCCCTTTCTCAGACGCGAGCTCAAATTGACATGGGTCTACAGGAGAATCCGTCCACAGGGGTACCTTGGGTTGACAATTATGTTTTCCACGGCCAACTCCTCCATACTTTTTAATTACTGAGTGAGTCGAGGTTTCAACAACTAGCTCCATTTTCATTAACTGCCTTTTCTCGAGATTGAAACGCGGCTTAATGCCGAAGGGGTGACCACACGTTTCTCTCTAATAGGATGCTAAATAAACACGTGATTGCGGGGCCACTCAAAGGTGGTTTGGGTTCACGCCACTTTTGAGCCCGCAATCCACCACCTTTTGCCAAACCACGGTTTTAATTGCGGGACTGCTCAAGAAAATTATCTCCCTAGCACGTCACGTCCCCACAATGAACTGTGGTTGTCGATCTTGTGATCTTGGGAGAGGATTTACGATCAATGGCTCAATTATGCCCTCTTCAGATCAATGGATCAAAACTTCCCTTTCTGAATCGATGTCCGAGATCTGCTTCACGATTCGGGCTTCAGACTTTTCAAACCTCAAACCTCCTTTGTCTTCTACTGCTTTTACCTGAAGTGAAGGATCTGGCGATGTACGACTTCTACTGATCGACGACTGAGACACTTTTTGGGTCTCCGGGCTCCGTGAAAATCAAATATCAAATCTCACTTACCTTCTGTGTTTTTTACCCGGAGTTGTCGATCTATTGACGCACATCCACTTCAATCAATGACTCTGGTCCTACTTCGGGACTTTGACCCCTTCAACCAGATCGACGATGCTTCTACTCCTTACTCGATCAACGATTGAGAGCTACTTCGGGTCTTCAGGCTTTTCCCCCCTTCTCTTTCCTCCGGAGCTCTAGATCTGGCACCTCGTGTCCATTTGAATCGGACGACTGAGACTTACTGCCAGCCTTTGGACTTCGAGTGTTTTTCATGGCGCTATACTCCGTGCAATTCTGAAACTCTGAATACCAGGGGGGGTGTTAATCTGATCCTCACAGGGGATCTCCACAGTCGCAAAACTAAGCCCGCCAGTTTGTATTTTAAGCTCGAAATGAGCTGCTCTGCATGCTACACTTGGATGCTTCCTGTGCAGACCATGAACTTGGATGACCTGTTTCCCTTGATGATTATATGTGATAACACCACTTATCACCAGAAACAACATGATGGGGACTATTCATCCATGAGTGAGTTACCTGCATTTACACCGTACTTCATGAACTATTTCCTTGACCAACTGCAAGTTCTATAACCATACCTTTGGGGCTACCAGACTTCTTCAAGGGTTGACATCAATGACAACCAATCTTTCAACAAGGTTGATGAAATAGAAGTTAAATTGCATGAATTAAATGCTGACAAGCATAAAAGTGAATGAGATGCCAAGTTATTTGAGATTGTTGAAAGATTAAAGCGCATATTTCCTAGTGTATATGGTCGAATGACAAACCTTTGTAGGCCTATTTAGAAGAAGTATAATCTTGCAATCATTGTTGCCATGGAAAATCTCATGGATGTAGTGGTAGTGGATGATGAAAATATTGTGAAATATTAATCAATTGTATAGAAAGGATTTGGTTTTGGCTTTCCTCCTCCTTGCTGCATTAGCCAGAAGTTTGCTATCATCCGAAGGCATTAATTTATATTTCCTACTATTTTAGGACATGTTGTTTCTATGGGTTGGTCTTGACGTGGTAGGGGTGCAAGTCAGCTGATATGCAATGTTAATAAGTTTTCGTTGCTATACCATTGCAACAATAAAATTTCTAATATTATTTATTGATTTACATTAAGATCGTAGGACTTAGGAGAACCAATATTCACACATTACATGCAAGTTATGTGACACTTGGGGATGTCTCAAGTGTAGAGGTGCATCAAGATTAAATATGTTTCTCTATAATCCCATGGCTTAAATTTTTATTTACCATAAAGAACTCT
>ML799592.1:370721-391230 GCA_009831015.1 Picea engelmannii
TAGTTTTGGTTTCTTAGTCGACAGATAATATAGGCCTAATGCAATAGCTTTAGGATTCACATCATATTTGTAACCCTTACCTTCTAGCCTAGGTAGGAAATCCCACTACTAGGACCAACAGTTTGATCGAAGGGTTGGCCTTTTAGGATCAACCCTTTTGTTGAAGTGGGTAGCCTTCCGGGACCAGCCCTTTTGTTGAAGTGGGTAGCCTTCCGAGACTAGACCAGCCCTTTGTAAAGCTTGTCAGATTTCTTGAGAAAATAACATAAAATGCAATTCTATAAGTTCTGAACTCGCATTTTTGGATATAGTGGGTTATCCATGATTTTGGATTCAAATCAAATAACTTCATAAAATTAACTTGTATCTCTTTGTAAATGTAATGGGGCTTGAGATTCTTATGTCAAGGTTCTCTCTTCATTGACAAGATCGTTGGCTTTTGATGGAGATTGACCCTTTGGTACAGGGCTCCTAAAGATCTCTTGGGGGCTATTCACTACTCATTACATGTTGACATATGGCCTATTGGTTATATATTTGGTAAGTTTTTTTGGACAGTTTACTTAGATGCTTCAAAATTCTTTTATGGATACAATTGCTGAGTCATATGTCTACTAGGCCATCTGATCTGCAAAGGGTTTTCAATATTGTTGCTGAAATGTCTTGAATGCAAGTTCTATTCACTGGGGATTTTGAAGTATAACTTATGAACATTTTTAGGGTATGAATTAACAGAACCCATCAGTTTATATGTCGTAGTGAATAAATTTGGAGGGGTCTAATGGATGCAGACTCAGGATTATATCGCTCTAATTCAAAAAACTGGGTTGGTGTGCACAGGCAAATGAGGTCTCGATCTAACTTTAGTCAGTAAGTTTGGTATAGTGGTGAGTAGGCGGAAAAGCATGATAAAATGTGAAGGTCTGCTATGGACATCCGGTCTTCCAGCCGTCTAAGGAGGAAAACTCAGAAGACAAGATCCTCTTGGTTCAAAGTTCAAGGAACTGAATGAAATTATCATTGAACTGAAATCAAACATACATTACAATTCAATAACAACAACTCGACTGGATCATCCATGCTTGAGTCATTCAGTGTTGGAGGGAAAAGACAACACAGAGGACCGATTAAAACTGGTCGCGATGTCACTGTGATCAAACATACATCACAAAAACATAACTACCCTCGACTGAATCATCCATGCCCGAGCGTTTTAACACAGCTGTTACAGAGAGACAAAAGGAACCGACTTACATTAAACAAGAAGTCTCGATTACATATACATAACCAGAGAACCAAAGGCTTTACTAAAACTTTACAATCGGGAGCTTAGCTCAACCATCGACCATAACAAAATATCAAAACTGAATATTTATACTCAGAACAACTTGCCCTCACCGGGAGTGTGACCTGGCCACTACAATCAAAGCTTTGCGTCTGCATCTTCTTTTGTTAGGCCGCACTTGCATTTTTTTGTCAGACGCGAGTTCAGATCAGTATGGGCTCTGCAGGAAAATCTCCTGATAGGGGAACTTTCGACTGACAGTGTGCCCTCCACGACCAACTCTTCCATGCTTCCCATTCATGTGGTGAAACGAGGTTTCAACCACCTTCCCCATTTTCATTAACTACTTTCATTAGGATCAGGACGGAGTCTGACATCCATGAATGTTCCAGGCGATGCCCGTGACTCTTTCCAATTGATCTCGGCATCTTGAAACCACGTTGATCTTCTGCTGAGATCAAGAAGGGTGCTTCGATCTTTCGCGTGGCTCCATTCCCTTGCCCCACACGACCGTGGGCCGTGACCTCGTGCTTATCCATATGAAATCTTGGGATTTCACATTTATGGAGTTCTCACTCCCCTTGATTCCCAATGTTCTGATGCTCAAAATCGCGAAACGACCCATCTGGATCAATGGTCGGACTTACTTTGAATTCGACGACCACGATCATTCCTTGAATAACTTTAGTTGCTCGCTGCTTGAATGGGCGCTTACCTTTCTTTTGGCTCCACTTTTTATATGACCCTGGACTGTGACCGTGGGCCTAATTCCTAGGCATTTCAGGATTTCACATTTCGCGAGTTCGCACTGTGTTCCATGCTGAAATCTTCGAGTTGCGAAATTGCGAGAGCTCAGATCGGGTGACACGCGTCTCTTTGCATCGGACGACCCATATCATATCGGCATTTCGGGACCTTGGACCATTGGTACTTCTCACCTCAGCCTTCCCGAAAAGACTTTTTCCGTGGTTCGGATCCTGCAGCACGTGTCCTTCTGAAATGGACGACCCAGATCATTTCGCGTTTCGCGAGTCCTCAAGACTCTGTCCTTTGACTGCTCCATTCTACGAGTCATCGAAACACTAATCTTGTACCACGTGTCCTTCCCAGGATCGACGGCCAGGATGGCCTTGCGATTTCAGAATTTTGTCTGACGTTGTTCTTCGTGTAACTCTATGATCCCAATCACCCGATGGTCGTCTATCCGATCTGCTTGATGGATGTCCGTCGTTGAAAGTTGATCTTGCTCGCTCGCTTGATTTAAGTCCACATTAGACCGTTTCAAGTGTTGCGCTTTGTGCTCCTGATTGCGGCCTGTGTAAATAAGTACTTGGGCGGTTGGCTGAAGGCTCAGGAAAGCAAACGGATCAGCGGCAGAGGTAAAGAGAGAAGTGATCGACCTTAGAGAAAACAGAAAATCTCAGGGCTGATATTTCTCAGGCAACCAACAATGAAAAACAGGTCTATCAAACGGGTGGAAACAAACAATAGAAAAACTACAAGCCGAAAGGAAAACTTACGATCAGGTCTGCAAAAGGAGGAGAAACAGACAAAATTACATTCTTAGGTAGAGACCACAACTCACACGACCTTGACAAGTTTATGTGCTAACATTTGGCTCCACAGGGGATGGCATGCTCCCTGCGAGCTGCCAAGAACGCGCAACTCCAGTGCTTTGCTTTGGGTTATGGAGTCTCCTATTAAAACGGGATAAACATAAAACAGGAACAGTATTTACAATGGTGGTATGCTGAGTGCGGCTTTAAACAAAAAACATTTTCAAGAAGTGCCCATTTACAGGACCACCAAAAACCTCGTCTCCCTCCAAATTCTGCAACCTGTAAGTGTTATTTGGGAACTTCTTAGAGATTTTGAAGGGGTCGATCCAGAGGGCTTCAAATTTACTATGCTTTCCCTTGTCCTGTCTGGGCGCATCCCATTTGAGTACTAGATCTCCCATCTAGAAATCCTCCTTACTGCTCTTCCTATCAAATATCTGCTTGATCCTCTGTTGATGGTCGTGCGCTCTGTCTAGAAGTTTCTCTCTTGCCTGCTGCACTTCTACCAACTGCTGGATTCTTTTGGTCATATCATCAGGCTCTCCTTGGCGGTCTTGAAAGAATTTTTCCATAGGCAGGGCAAGCTGAGAAGGAAAGATGGCCTCAACTCCATACACAAGCTTAAAAAGGGAAAGACTTAGAGACCTCTTTGATGTCACTCTATCAGCGCACAGAGCAAATTTGAGCTTTGAATCACATGCTTTCTTGTTGTCCTCCAATAGTCTTTTGATAATCTTTATAAGGTTTTTGTTAGAAGACTCTGCCAATCCATTTCCTTAGGGATAGTAGGGGGTAGAGTGAATCAATGCAATTATGAACTGCTCACAAAACTTGATCAGTGGTTCGGCTTTGAAGGATGTAGCATTATCAGTGACAATTATGTTCGGACAACCAAACCTTGCCATAATATCTTCAAGGAAACTAATGATCACTTTCTGAGAAGCACTCCTTGTGGGAATAGCCTCTATCCACTTTGTGAAGTAATCTGTTGCAGTCAAGATCCACTTGTGCTGACCACTTGAAGCAGGATGGATTTCCCCAATAAATTCTAGGCCCCACTGCTGAAAGGGTCCTAAAGCTACTACAGGCTTCAATGGCAAAGACTTGAGCTATTGTTTCCTTGAGAATTTCTGACATTTAATACAAGCCCTGATTTTTGCACAGACATCAATGAAAAGAGTAGGCTAGTAGTATCCAGCCCTGAGAATTTTGTAGGCTACGGTTTTCCAGAAATGATGCCCCCCACATAGGTTGTTATGGAAATCAAACATAATCTTTTGGGCCTCCTGCGGGTCTAAACATCTCAGAAGCACACCCAGAGGGTCTTTCCAATACAAGACCTGGTCAATAAGGCAATACCTAATTGCTTTGAGCTTTAAAGCTCTCGCCTTGCTTTTTCTCATATCATCAGGAGGTCTTAACTCTCGTAGAAAATACATAATGTATTTATACTAGGCACATTCTGCCAATGGAGGGTTGTCCTGAGGACTGTTACCAGACAACTCAACTTGTTGATCTTCTAAGCAAGTGCTGATGAAATTAACCCACAAATCTTTATAATTAGATTCAGCTAACAACTTGGCTAAACCTTGTCTTTTAACTAGCTTGGTGGGTTTTATTTCCAGATCAAATTCAAGGATTTTGGCAATCCACTTGCTCCTTCTCCCGTCTATGTCTGGTTGAATGAGAATGTACTTCACAGAAGCTGAAGGAACATATGCAATAATCTTTGAATGCAAAATGTAGACTCTGAAAGCTTTGAGAGATTTCAGCAAGGCATAGGCCTATTTCTCCATGATGTCATATTTTACCTCCGCAGCTCTCAATGCCTTGCTGAAAAATGAAATTGGCTGCTCCAGCCCTTCAGCATTCTTTTGCAACAAAACAACTGCCACTGTATCAAACGAAGAAAAGGAAAAAATCAGAAAATCCTTGGAATAATCAGGACTGATTAGCATAGGTGCCTCAGTCAATGCCTTCTTGATTTGACTGAAGGAATCTCTGGACTCAGCTATCCATTTTGCTTCATTTCCCTTTCTGAGCATGGCTGTAATATGCTTCACCGATTCAGCAAAATTTGAAACAAACCTTCTCAGAAAATTAATTTTGCCCGGGAAGGATTGAACTTCCTTCTTGGATCTAGGAAGTGACAAGGTTTGAATAGCCTCTACCCTGTTTGAATCGATTCTAACCCCTTCAACTGATACTATGTGCCCCAACAACTTTCCTTCCTTCATGGCAAACAATGATTTGTTAGGATTTAGGGAAAGACCAAACCTTCTGCATTTCAAGAAAACTTTCCTCAGATGACAACAATGTTCTTTATCAAATCTAGAAAATACTTTTATGTCATCTAGATAGATGACTACAAATTTGTCCCTTTCCTCAATGAAAGCTATGTCCATGGCTCGCTGAAAGGTTGCTCCTGCATTCATCAATCCAAAGGGCATTTTGGCATACATGAATGTGCCCCAAGGAGTGGTGAAGGTTGTCTTTTCTTTGTCTTCCGGCAGGACTGAGATCTGATTGTAGCCAGAAAATCCATCAATCATGGAAATCCTGGATGCACCTGTCACCCTCTGCAATATGTGTTCCATCTTCGGCAAAGGGTAATTGTCCTTCTTAGAGATTTTGTTCAGATTTCTGAAATCAACACACAGTCTGATTTCTCCATTTTTCTTTCTCACCGGGACCAAGTTGGCCACCCATTCAGAATATCTCAAAGGGACAATGATTTGGGCATCCAACAACTTCTTTACCTCCATTTCCATAATAGGCAGCAGCATATGATTTATCTGTCTTAATTTCTGCCTAAATGGTTTGGCCTCTTCCTTCAGTGGAATCTAATGCTCAATAATGTTGGTGTCATATGTTTCGAGGTCTTCATAGGTGCAGGCAAACACATCAGCAAACTCCTTTAATAGCTCAACATACTCGACCCTCTGCTTTCTTGACAAACTGCTTGACAACCTGACAAATTTCAGATCCTTCTCTGTGTCAATATTACACTCAGCTACTTTGTCATCCTCATTTGAGACTTTACCCTTCACTGCCACATCATTTCTGTCAAACAATCTCTCCAAAGGAAGCAGTCCCTTTTGGATGTGATTACCAGGCAGTTGTACAATATGATGATCAACAATTTTGTTCAGAAAAACATCAGGATGAGGATCTATTTCAGAGTCAGGATCTTGATCAATGTGTAATGCAGAAAACTCACCAACGGTCTCCAAGAACCTTTTGATCTCGAGATCGTCCTCAAACACTTTCCAATGCTTGACGTTGTCAATTGTGGAGGGTCTATATTTCACTTCTACATCATAACTGAGCTTAGGTGGTCGAGGGACTCTAAAATTGCTTGCTGAAACAGCCAGAGAATCAACCATCACATTCTCTTCTCTCGGGACAAATGAAATATTGAAAGCCCGGAAAAAACTGTCAATGAGGTCCCATACATCATTTCTGTAACTTCTGAGCCGAGGGTGTTTGGTCTGATAAATATTTCTGGTCTGCTGGACAATCAACTTAGCATCATCGAACACGGATATCTCTTCAATCCCCATGTTTTTCGCAGCCCTCAAACCCAAAAAAAGAGCTTCATATTATGCCACATTGTTGGTAGTTTCAAACTCTAACTTGTATGACAGAGATGTAATTTCTTGAACAGATGAAACAAAGACCACCCCAACACCAACACCATCTCTAGAAGAGGATCCATCGAAGAATATTTTCCACACAGAGGTAATTGGAGGAGAATCTCCACAAAGAGTAATGGACTTTCTGATCTCAAGAGGAGGTTCAGGGGCATCAGTGAGTTGCAATAAGCTGGATCCCAAATCAGTATCAAGGGCAAAGATAGGATGATTGGTGGGGTCTGCTTCATCACTGATAATGTAGGCCAACTGAGCTTCTCTGTACAGTCTTCTATGCTCCCCTCCAAACAAAGGAATGGTAGTATATGTGAGGTCCATCTGCAATGTTCCCCCAAGCCTTTTTATCCAAGATCTTGATAATAGCATGCCAAACTTGGGAGGAACATCAACCACCACGATATCCATGACCACACTTTTCATGGGCAGCTGAAATAAGGTTACAACCAGATCTTTGATTACCCCAAGACATTACATCCTCCTCGAATCAAAATAATACAAATCATGATAAGCTTTTGTGATTTCTAATCTGAGTTCTTCCATGATAGTTTTGGGCATGAGATTATGAGATGCCTCTGAGTCCATCAAACAATTATGCAACACCTTATCATGTATGTTCAGTGATGTATAGAAGGGAGGGGGATGAATCATCTCTATCTTATACCATAGGACCTAAGATGACTACTGGCTTTTCATCTTGGAGATTTACTGAGTCTGTGGAATGGCAAGATGGCTCAGACTGCAACAACTTAGAGAGGGATTTTTTGAAATCTTCATGTTTGACTAGCTCTGAAAGGGGCACAAGGATCCTAATCTTTTGAATTTCGTGCTCAAAGCTAAAGGAGGAAGGGGGCTTCAAAATTTCTCTCACTTCTGGGACAGGACTTTTGGCTACTAGTGAGGGATTCTGAGCTTTGTTTTCCTTGTTGTTGTTTGCTGCATCTTTAGCAGACTTCTCTGCTCTGGAAGGCTAATCATGGATGCCCGACTTCCCTTCATTCTTCTTAGACCCGAGGTTATATTTGTTGGGATCACTATTGGTCTTCTCCCCTTTATTCAATTCATTTATTTGACTGTTCATGAGGGATTCCTCATATGCAGATTGAGTTAAATGGGGAAATGGGGAGGTGTCTCCAATATAATGAATTTGAGGGTCAAACTCTTCTTCTTCCCTTTCCTCATCAACAACCAGGTTATTTTGGAGAGGGGTTTGGATTTTCTGATCATCTCTCTCTCTGCTCCGGGGCTCTCTTGAAAGTATCTTCGGGGTGTTATTTGGTCTTCTAAAGCTACCTCTGTTATCAACATTTGGGGCATTCTTATAGCCTTGCTTCCCCTCAATTTTCATCTTTTCCATCTCTATAGAAAGAGATTTCACCAGCTTGGTCAATTCATCTACTTGAGGGTGAGATGCAGAAGAACCAGAGGTTGAGGCTTCAGATCTCGCTCTTCCTCTGTCTCTGTCAGCTTTGTTCCTAAGTCTGTCAACTGCCAGCACATTGGATTCTACTTCTAGGGCTGCATCTTGCATATGAGCCAAGGAGGTAGCACTTCTTTCTCTTAACAGGAGATAAAAATCAGGGTCAAAGGCACTATCATAAGTAATTTTGGCAGAGGCTTCTGTAGGCTTTATCTCAGCAGGGATCTTATTGTACATCTTGTTGAATCTTTTGGAGAAATCAGAGATAGATTCTCCCTCCTTTCTCTTTAGGGACCCAAACTCTGTGATATAATACATAAAGTCTTTCTTATCCCCCCACTGTCTCAAGAAAACATCATCTAGAGCCTCGATCCCAGCAATGGATCCAGGGGTCAAACCCCTAAACCACTTCCTAGCTTCACCATCAAGGCTCTGGACAAAGACTCTCATCCAGACATCTTCATTTTCAATATTCAGATTGTTTGCATAACTGTAGAAGGCATCAAGGTGCTCTTCAACAATTATGTCTTCTTCTCCAGTGAACTTAGGCATGTATTTTAGGTAATCTCCAGCAGGGAGAGCATTCATGGGCTGAGGTAAGACCAGGGGAGCATATCTAGCAGCCACTATGGCATCCATTCTGTTTCTAGAGGGATTAACACCTGCCATAGGGATGATAGGTGGAGGAGAACTAGAAAGGGGAGGGGTTCAAACAGGGGAGACTGGAACTGAGCTTCTGGGAGGAAAGGGAAACAACGAAGGATTTGGAGAAAAGGCTACAGGGCTAGAGGGAACAAAGGTTTCCCTTTCTTCAAAATCAGTAACTCTAACATGAGGAGGAGTAATAAAACCTGGAGTGGGAAAATCTTTCGAGGTCTGGGGTATAGACCAAGGTACAACTTCAGGAGAAATAGGAGTGACAACTTTCTCCTTCCAATCCAAAATTAGGAGGAGAAAACTCAACAGGAACACTCCCAAACTTTAAACTTCGGGAAACTCCAACAGAAGATATAACAAGAGAATGAGAAGCAGAAACTGGAGTTTCTATAGGAGGACAATGAAAATCATCAGAAATACCTGGTTCAACAGTAGAAGTACCTTCTCAAAGGGCCTTTCCCTTTCTGACAATTTTCTCTGGGTCAGTGTCAGGTGTTGCTAAAGGTAGCTGTGGAGTAGACCTTGTGTGTCTGCCTCTAGAAGCCACGGTGGAAACAGTGGAGTTGCCAATGGATTTGCATCAATGGAGTCGCCAGGTGCACAATTGCAATCTTTGATGTACTAAGTTCTCATGCACCTTCAGAACTAGTAAGCTTTGTCGTTCAATCCCAGGGAAAATTTTCAATTCGTCCCCTACAACGGCGCCATAAATGTTAGCACCAAAAGTCACCTCTGGATTGTTGTAGAGGTAAGCCCAGTACCCATCAGTTTATATGTCATAGTGAATAACTTTGGAGAAGGTCTAATGGATGCAAATTCAAGAGTATATCGCTCTAACTCAGAAAACTGGGATGGTGTGCACAGGCAAATGAAGTCTCGATCTAATTTCAGTCAGTAAGTTTGGTATAGTGGTGAGTAGGTGGAAAAGCATGAGAAAATGTGAAGGTTTGCTATGGACATCCAGTCTTCCAACAGTCTAAGGAGGAAAACTCAGAAGACAAGATCCTCTTGGTTCAGAGTTAAAGGAACTGAATGAAATTATCATTGAATTGAAATCAAACATACATTACAATTCAATAACAACAACCAGACTGGATCATCCATGCCCGAGTCATTCAATGTTGGAGGGAAAAGACAACACAGAGGACCAATTAAAACTGGTCGCGATGTCACTGTGATCAAACATACATCACAAAAACATAACTACCCTCGACTGGATCATCCATGCCCGAGCGTTTTAACACAACTGTTACAAAGAGATGAAAGGAAACTGACTTACATTAAACAAGAAGTCTCGAGTACATATACATAACCAGAGAACCAGAGGCTATACTAAAACTTTACAATCAAGAGCTTAGCTCAACCATCGACCATAACAAAATATCAAAACTGAGTATTTATACTCAGGACAACTTGCCCTCACTGGGAGTGTGACCTGGCCACTACAATCAAAGCTTTGCATCTGCATCTTCTTTTGCCAGGCCGCACCTGCATTTTTTTGTCAGACGCGAGTTCAGATCAGTATGGGCTTTGTAGAAAAATCTGTTGACATGGGAACTTTCGGCTGACAGTCTACCCTCCACGACCGAATCTTCCATGCTTCCCATTTATGTGGTGAAACGAGGTTTCAACCACCTTCCCCATTTTCATTAACTACTTTCATTAGGATCGGGACGGAGTCTGACATCCATGAATGTTCCAGGCGATGCCCGTGACTCTTTCCAATTGATCTCAGCGTCTTGAAACCACGTTGATCTTTTGGTGAGACCAAGAAGGGCGCTTCGATCTTTCACGCGGCTCCATTCCCTTGCCCCACATGACCGCGGGCCGTGACCTTGTGCTTATCCATATGAAATCTCAGGATTTCGCATTTCGAGAGTTCTCACTTCCCTTGATTCCCAATGTTCTGATGCTCGAAATCACGAAACGACCCATCTGGATCAATGGTCGGACTTACTTTGAATTCGATGACCACAATCATTCCTTGAACAACTTTAGTCGGCCGCTACTTGAATGGGCGCTTACCTTTCTTTTGGCCCCACTTTCCATATGACCACGGGCTGTGACCGTGGGCCTAATTCCTAGGCGTTTCGGGATTTCGCGTTTCGCGAGTTTGCACTGTGTTCCATGTTGAAATCTTTGAGTCACGAAATCGCGATAGCTTGGATCAAGTGACATGTGTCTCTTTGCATCGGACGGCCCAGATCATATCGGCATTTCGGGACTTCAGACCATCGGTACTTCTCACCTCAGCCTTCCCATAAAGACTTTCTCCGCGGTTCAGATCCTGCGCCACGTGTCCTTCTGAAATGGACGGCCAAGATCATTTCGCAACTTCGCGTTTCGTGAGTCCTCAAGACTCTGTCCTTTGACTACTCCATTCTGCAAGTCAGCGAAACACTAATCTTGCGCCATGTGTCCTTACCAGGATCAACGGCTAGGATGGCCTCGCGATTTCATAACTCTGTCTGACGCTATACTTCGTGTAACTTTATGACCCCAATCGCTCGATGGTCATTGATCCGATCTGCCCAATGGATCTCTGTCGTTGAAAGTTGATCTTGCTCGCTCGCTCGATTTAAGTCCACATCAGACCGTTTCAAGTGTTGCGCTTTGTGCTCCTGACTGCGGCCTATGTAAATAAGTACTGGGGCTGCTGGCTGAAGGCTCAGGAAAGCAAATGGATCAATGGCAGAGGTAAAGAGAGAAGTGATCGACCTTAGAGAAAACAAAAAAGCTTAGGGCCGATATTTCTCAGGCAGCCAACAATGAAAAACATGTCTATCAAACGGGTGGAAACAAACAGCAGAAAAACTACAAGTCGAGAGGAAAACTTATGATCAGGTTTGCAAAAGGAGGAGAAACAAGCAAAATTACATTCTTAGGTAGAGACCACAACTCACACGACCTTGACAAGTTTATGTGCTAACAGGACCTTTTCCAATGGACAATAGCTTTTTCCTATTTACAATTTAGTTTTTGCGTTCTACAGGTTCCTATGAACTCCCAACGAAGAATTGTGGCCAGGAGTGACTAAATTGAAGGGCTAGCATATCTATCTTGAATGGAAACCTCAAAATTTTAGCCATTTAGACCTAGTCTGTAAAAGTCCTTAATCTGTATTATTTCCCTTGTACTCGGTATTTCTTTGTTTCTTTTCTTTTTTCATAGGAATATTAGTAAACCAAGGAAGCTTGAATTCATATTTTGCAGGAAATATTGGTTTATGAGTCATCCAAAAGAATCTCCACTAAGAAGGGAATACAACATCCTTATTTTGATGACCTGGATAAATCTTAATTTTAAGAGTCCTTTAAGGATCTAAGAAAGTCAAGATAGTACTTATGTATCACTAGTATTATATTGATTGGTTAATGTGTATATGTTTTATGGGTTTTGTAAATGGCTAGAGTGCTAATTCATGTAATATGTTGACCCCATACAAACATTTCTACTTGTGAACCATTAAGGATTGATCCTAGCATAGTACAAGACAGATCTGTATCAATATCTATATATATACTTTGAGATTCTAGATATATAAAATTTGCTTTGCACCGATTCATCTGCTCGTCTGCTTAGCCCCTTGTTTACTAGTATGTGTTCTTGCTTGTAAGCTGCAGGTATACTCTGATGCAATCAATAGTATGCCGCCACCATTCTCACGATCCAATGGATAAATAAAGGATAGTATTATGGAAAATATTTACCATGGGCATATGCTGGTTTCATTTAACTTTGCATATGTATTTATATGACATGTATTTTTCCTATAATGACATAATCATTGTGATAGTTTTACCTGAATTGGTCTCAACTGTTTAGGCTTTCTGATCTCTTCGAGTCATAGAACTCGTTCAATGGTTTCCTGACATATTCTGTCCAAACAAACATCATGGCATGGATGTAAAATTATATATTTTTCCACAATATCTTTTTTTGAGGTTCCCTGATTTCGAACTTCGGTTTTTGTAGTGTCTTTTCTAATTACCTACTCGTTATTCTTTCTTTCTTTGGTTGTCTTCTGTAACTTCGGTTAAGCATGTTCAACTCTTTATTCCATCTTTGGCTGAAATAGGCTCAAGGATTTTGGTCCTTCCCCTACTTACATCGAAATATTGGCCCTCTTGGAAATAATCTCATGATATAAACTGGAGCATCGAGAGAATGAAGGGGTTTAGAAGGGGACCTCTTGATGGTCTGCTTGTTCAAACCCACTTTATGGTTGAAGTGCAGTTTGAAACGTTATGATGTCTGGGCAAATTTAATTTTGAAAAACAAGCAAAGAGTGTTTCAATCCTCASTTAATTTGTCTCTTTGTATACTTTTCTTGTCCTGTTGGGCATGGTGTCTAGGTTTTTCTATTTCCAGCAACAGATTATGTAATATGGTTAGCAGGGATGTATGATATTGGTATTCTTATGAGTGAATTCTATTATTATCAGTAAAACAAAATACATGGCACTATCATTGATCTGTAGTGGGATCTAAAACAAAAATGCTATGTTCTTTGGAATCTTTTTAACTCTGTTTTGTAGGCCAATTATGGGTGTTTTACATGTTTCGAGGTCAATTTGACAAAAAGTACAAAATACACTTTTTTATATACGCGAGCAACTGTGTTGTTGGCAGCCCTTATTTAAACTTTCCTAAATTGTTTTTACCTTTTATATCTCTCAAAAGAGGTCTAATTTTTAAATTAAATTTAAATTTAAATTTAAAATATGTATATAATCATCTTTTTTTATTATGATGTAAAAAAAATCAAGACTTGGAAAAGAGATTCCAATCCTAATCTGTTTTCACCTTTTATATCTCTTAAAGATGTTCCAATTTTTTAATAAAATTTGAATTTAAACTTAAAATATCACTTTTAAGAGAGATTTTAAGTCCTTTTTTATTGATTACACCAATTTGATGTCTAAATTGGCAGTGACCTTAAAAATAAATTATTATTATTATTATTTATAAAGCTAAAATGAAAAATTATTGAATTAATTACTCACTAGAGCATCCATGAAATTTTTATAAATGAAATAAATGTTCTAATTTTTTAATAAAATTTGAATTTGAATTTAAGATATCACTTTTAATAGAGATTCCAAGTCCCATCTTTATTGATTTATAAAGCTAAAATAAAGATTTATTGAATTAATTATTAACTAAAGCATCCATGAAATTTTTATAAACGGAATTTTTTATATTTATGTGATTATTTTGTGTTTTGATTTTTGTAAGGGTATAGCATGTAATTATATTATTCATTGATGTGTTTGTTTTATATGTATAATTGGACAATAATTTTCATTATATATAGCTAAATTTTATTTAATCTTTTATCTTTATAAAAGTTTCAAATCTTTCTCACTTACTTGGGAAACAATATTTATGTTTTCTATCTTGTAAGTAATATATATATATATATATATATATATATATATATATATATATATATATATATATATATATATATATATATATATATATAAAATTGTCATTAGATTATAGATAGATGAACAATAATTTTCATTATATGTAAAGCTCAATTTTACATAATCATATCATTATCTTTATAAAAGGTTTCCAAATTTCATTTACTTTGGGAAATAATATTGTTTTCTATCTTGTAAGTAATATTTACTCTCATTTTTTAAGCCATTAATATTTTGGTTAAGTGTATAGACACATTTTACAATCTAGTATACAAAAGATATTAACGTGTAACATTGAAATGATGTTTCACTATTATCTTTCTTGATGTGACGGTAAGGAGCTCTGCTTTTTACGTTGAACCCTATTAAAGCATCACCCTTGTGCATGCTTGATGTCCTGACTCGCCTTTCTCTTCCTCACTTGGACTCCGGTAACTAGCCTCAAATCTGCCACAGGAAGACCCATGTCTCGCCCCGAGGGGAGGACAAGTAACCCCTCCCCTGGCTCGACAGACGACGTTCCACCAATGACAAAAAAAACCATGCACCAGGTAACAACAAGATTGATGATGGAAATTGGCCGCTAAATTGTAAGGAGACAAATGATGGACATGAGACCCCCAGAGGAAACCAAGATTCAAACAATTCAAAGAAAACCAACACATGCATTGCCCAAACGGAAGAACAGTCATGCATAGAACTGCCTCCAACGAGAATCAATGCGAGGATCCAATTCATGAGAGATCATGCCCTGATCTGTAAGTTTATTGGGCTCTAGCCCACAGAAAAAGCCCTCACAGCCTGGATCTCAGCTAAATGGAAACTGAAAGCCCATTTTGACCTCCAGCTAGGGTCCAAAGGCTTTTTCAGTGTTATTTTCTCTAGAACGGATGACAAAGATAGAGTTCTGGATGGGGGCCCTTATTTCTTCAACTCTGTGGGCCTTTTCATCAAGAACTGGATCGAAAGATTCAACCCTGACAAGGACGATTTCATGTGGGCTCTTGTCTGGATCCGCCTAATTCCCTCCCACGGGATTACTGGGACGACAATACTCTTCGAGACATAGGTAATTCCTTGGGAGACTTTGTCAAAATCGCGGATCAAAACGAAGCAACAAATATACCTCCTATGCAAGAATCTATGTCTACATGCACATCGTAAGGGCTCTTCCCAACTCTGTCTGTCTGATTCACGAAGATTTGGACTGGATCCAACCTGTGGACTACGAGCATGTCCCCTTTCGTTATAGAAAGTGTCATGAGCATGGACACCTCTTCAGAGATTTGCCCACAAAACAAGCCCATTGTGAATCAAAAGCATTTAGAGACCATAGATGAGGAAGGTTTCAAAAGGGTTCCCAATAGAAGATGCCCCAATTGGAAAAATCCAACAGTTAGCAAGACGATCGCCCCATTAACAATTGACAACTTTAATGCTCTAGCAGACCAACCAGAGGACACAGAAGCCCCAATCACCGAGGATCAACCAACACCCAAACGGTTGCACCAAGGGCCATTGCCAGTAGAAGAACCCAACCCTAGACAAAGCAAGCTCAACACTGCATCCCAGGGTTCATCTTCTTTCGCTGCCACGACTCCTCTATGACTCCGCCTGCCAACTCGAACCCGGATCTTGATGTTGTCATGGATGAGGATACGAGCGATCTAGACCTGGGAGACCTTGATCTACTTGGAATGGAGGATGCATGTCGGTGCCATGCCTTTCAAAAAATCTCTCCCAATCAGATCCAACTACTTAAAGAAGCTCTCTCCAAGGCCAGAGCAAAGTCCAAACTTGGCATTCAGACTACTTTACAAAAGGAATCCAAGAAAGCTCAAAGGGATCTCAAAAAAAGAGGAAGAAAAACATACCTACAACCCTCAACACCCTAGCCACTCGGTTGGTTGAATCAGGGCAATACACCCAGTGAACAAAATTCTTCCTTGCACATAATCTAAGTTCTCAATGAAAGTCATCTCTTGGAATGTATGAGGTATCAATGGCCCTACCAATTACATAATGATTCGTAGAAATATTCTCGAGGAAAAGCCCTCAATCTTTTTTATCCAGGAAACAAAGTGTGACAACAACACTCTAGAGAGACTTTTGGCTCGTCTCTGGAGAGGTAGCAGGATGATATTAGTAGACACAAACGGGGCCTCAGGAGGCTTTGTAATGATTTGGAACCCTCAAGAGGTAACTCAATGATTTTTTAGCCACTAAACATACTATCTCTATTTCCTTTCATCTTTCAGGGACCAACACTCATGGCCACATCACAAATGTCTACGAGCCTCAAACCTCAGAACACAAATTTAGAATGCTAGATTTTCTAGAGTGGTATAAGATCTCCCTTCCCAGACAACCCTAGATCTTGGTAGGTGAATTCAACCTAATATCCTCTCTCCAAGAGAAGAAGGGAGGGTGCATATCTCTCACTCAAGACGATAAAAGCTTCAGAGACTTCATAGAACATAACGAGTTGGTTGATCTAGAGACCACCAATGACATCTTTACCTAGAACAATAGGCGAGGAGGAGCCAATCATTTTGCCTTGAGGCTAGATTGCTTCCTGATCTCAGAAGACTTGGCATCTTCTAGGGATGACATTGCTGCCACTATGCTCCCCTCCTCTTGTTCTGATCATTGGCCCATTCGCTTACTCTGAAAACAAAAAAGGAGTCACCCCCCCTTGTCGACCCTTCAGATTTGAGAAATTCTGGCTTACCCACCTGAACTTCCAGGACTTAGTCAAAAAATGGTGGACCAAAAATCAAAGCTTGGGAACCTCCAAAATGTATGTATTACAACAAAAGCTCAAGCATTTGAATAAATGGACCGAACAAACTTTTGGGAACATCACAACTAAAACTGCCTTAGATCAAGAAACAAAAAGACTTCAACAACAAATCATCATGAAGGGTCGTACGGAGGAGCGAACCAAAAAGGAGGCAGAGATTCAATCCTAGATTGATGATCACTGTCATCAAGAGGAGATACTTTGGAAACAGAAATCCAGGCTAAACTGGCTAAAAGAGGGTGAGCGCAACACTGCCTTCTTTCATCGCTCTACCATTCAACACAGAATGCACAGCAAAATAAACGTCCTCAAGAGAAACAATGGTGCAAGATTCAAGATGCACAAGGAGATTGAGAAAGAACTAATCTCTTTCTACAAAGACCTTCTCTTTGAAGACAACCCCAATCGAGAGGCAACTATAAATAAGATCATCAACCACATCCCTCCTCGCATCACCCAAGAGCACAATAATACCCTGATGAGGATGATCACCATCAAAGAGGTTGAGAATGTTGTCCATCAAATGGAAAAAGGTAAATCTCCAGGACCATATGGATTCACCATCAATTTTTTCCACCACTACTGGGACATCCTAAAGCTGGAGACCTAGGAGATGTTGAATTTTTAATGATTTCTCAAGCACATGTAGTTTCTTTTCAATAACATGAACTTGAACCATAAACAATGCAACAACACAATAGCTACAATAAACCAAGATCACAAGAAGAATAACCATGCACAAGACACAAGAAGTTATCCTGGGAAAACCCTTCTCAACCAAGGGAAAAACCCAACAACCCTTTACTATATTGCCAAGAGAAGAACCTTCCCACCATAAACCCTAGCGCACACAAGAGGGTGCTCTATGACCAAGAAAACTAGCACATAATAAAAGTGCGCACTAAATTTCAGTGCACCAAGTTGAGCGTGAAGTGAATAAGATATGATCCACAATGGGGATGTATCTCTCTAATAAATACATGACCTAACTCATCAAATAGATGTGTCTATTGGCACAATAGGTTCCTCTTGTACAACTCAATAATATAATTAATCATTTACACAATATTAATTATCTTTACATAGTAGGGTCGACTTGTACCCTTCACAATACAAATTAGGGTTTCACAGTGGTCTTACTCTTTGACAATATAGAAAGGGGTCTCACACACATCCTCGAGTGCTCTGCCACTATGGACAAGTCCACATGTGCTCAACCACAAGGGATGTCACTCTCAACAGATCAACTCAACTAAATTCATATGAGTACGAACTGGAGAGCCATCTCAAGTCAACTCAACTAAGTCCATAGGAGTATGCTAGGAGACCATCTCAAGTCATCTCAACTCAGTCTAGAGGAGCACGACAAGACACCAACACAAGTCATCTCAACTCAGTCCAGAGGAGTATGACTCGCCTATCGCATAGGTGTTCTCACAGATCATCTAAACTCAATCTAGAGGCGTATGATCTGGAGAATGTCTCATGAAGTTGCAATCATCAACAGGAGATCATTGAGGAATCATGCAATAAACAATGGGTCCTTCCAGCTTTTAATGCCACCCTTCTCACCCTCATCCTAAAGGAGGAGAATGCAGCCTCCCCAGGTAAATATAGACCTATATCCCTTTGCAATGTCATTTACAAAATTATAACAAAAGTCATTGCTAATCGCCTCAAGCCTCTTCTACCCATCCTCATTTCTCATGAACAAACTGGCTATGTGGTGTTGAAGTTTGAGTAGCTTCGGAAGATATTCTTATTATATCAATATTGTGTTAGACCAAGACAAAAACCCTAAAGAATAATATTATGTTATATTTGTAAAGTCGACCCTATTGTGACTTTGTAAAAGTCGGCCCTATTGTGCCTTGGCAAAAGTCAATTGTAAATTATAAAGGTAAAGTGTACAAGTCGATCCTGATCTAATTAAAAGGTGACTCAACTTGTATTTATAAGAGGCTAGGCGCCTCATTTGGAGAACACACACAACAAGCTCTCTCACACAAGAAAAGGTGCACAAGTCTGAGGATGAGACGCAACTACAGAGGAAGGGTGTTCTGGTAAAGCTTTTGGTTATCTCTTGGAGGACTATCTTGGTCTAGTGGTGCACTACCCTATTTTGGTTAGGGTTTTTGGTCTATCTTCTGATTATCTTTTGTTTGGTGAGATCTCTTTTGAGAGAGACATTGTACTTGTTAAAGAATCTATATTGAAGAAGTTTTGTTGGGTTTTCTCCCCCACGAGGGTTTTCAAGGATAAATCTTGTGTATATTGTGAATGTCTTTCTTTTAGTCTTCCTTATGCATGCAATTATTGTTTTAATAGTCTAAAGTTAAAGAATACTGAATACACTTAACTGCTCAAGCAAAATTTTAACATGGTATTAGAGCGGGCCTAAAAGAATCCATTTTCTCAGTCTAAGAGAACTCCTTGGGGAAGTCAAGACCATAAGAATACTCTCCTAACCCTAGCGCATATTTCCTTGGGATTAGATTTTCAGTTTGACGAAGATTTGAAAACTGCAACTGTTGCAACTATCGGCAACTGTATAAAACCCTAGAAGGTGATTTCACTCACTTTATGGAGGACGTTGGTCAAAGTAAAAGCTACTAAGGAGCTCGCCTAAGGAGGGCACACCTTTCCCTCGGAGCAGAATTCCAAAATTCACATTTTGAAAATTTAGGGTTTCCTTATAAACCCTAGCTCAAGATGTCTTGGCAGCTGCAGATTGAAGTTGGAGTTGTTCCCCATGGAATAACACACTCTCTGGTAAGTTCAAAACCTTTCCTTATTGTATTATCGTTCAAGGACAAGATGGCTCCCAATACCAAGCTTGATGAGAAGCTTGAGGGTGTCGATAACTTCTAAACATGGAAGTATAGAGTGATGCTCATTCTAGAAGAGAATGATCTAGAAGATTTCTTCAAAGAAGAAGTTCTAGCACCAAACGAAGATGAGGCAAAAGAAAAACACAAAAAGAACATGGTTAAGGCAAAGAGAATCATTGTTGATTCTATCAAGGATCATTTGATCCCTCATGCCTCATCATTGACAACTCTCAAACAAATGTTTGATGCCTTATCTTGATTTTATGAAGGAACAAATATCAATTGGAAGAGGACCTTGAGAACACAACTCAAGAATGTGAAGATGCAGAGTTCAGAAACTATCCAATCCTACTTCACAGGGGTGTCTCAAATCAAAGAACAACTTGAAGTCATTGGAGACACAATCGAAGAAGTTGAATTAGTAATGACTACCTTGAATGGTCTCCCCACATCTTGAGAATCATTCGTTCAAGGAATATGTTCTAGAAGAAGGCTAACAAGGTTTAGCAGACTATGGGAGGATTGCACTCAGGAAGAAGCTAGATTGGCAGCAAGAGAAGAGAAACTAGGTGATGAAGAAAATCAAGCTCTAGCAGCTCATACAAGAAAAGGAAAGAGCAAGAAGGAAGTTCACTCACATGAGAAGCCTCATGGATTACAAAAGACACACAAGTTTAAGAAGGATTTCTCAAATTACAGATGTTACATCTGTCATAAGATGGGACACATTGCAATAAATTGTCCCAACTCTAAAGGTCGGGTCAGAAAAGGAAAGTATAAAAGACATCATGCTCATGCCACAAAAGATGATGAACATGATCAAGAAAGAGCCAAAGAATATGACTCAAGCGAAGAATATGTTTTGGTATCAG